>MJUU01062438.1:0-37960 GCA_002080025.1 Modiolus philippinarum
GGAGGTATGGGATATTGTGTCCCCACAGTTACTGATGATCTCTTCTTAACCGCAAATAATACTTTACTGCATGGTTCAACAGTGCAGATATCATCATGTCATCTAAGTCCACACATCTTGGTAATACTTGGAATAATTCTTCAAAATGTTCGACTGCAGATGAAAGACTTAGAACTGCAAGAAGCCTGAATGGTCGGAACCCGTTTGCATCTTTATATATCATCATTTTTTTATACCCGAATTATATGTTGTTTAGAATCCATAAATTTGTACGTATTACGTGTAAGGATGAAAACTTCATATTATTTAAAACAGGTTCAACATCTACAAAACCGAGCGCCATACATATGGACTGCCTTCACATATACTATACAAGCTGTCACGGAAAAGAAACAGCGGACAAGGAACAATCGTCACTGAAATATCTTAACAACGACAATACAGGTATTTGCAAACAACATTGACATGGAAAACTGTAGAACTGAATGATGGATGTCCAGCAAGTAAGCGCGAAAAAGAATTTATTGCAAAGAGTTTACATTTATTAATAACTAGGCATAAACTTATAAATTTGATATAAAACGAGACTGTCCCTTATATCCTTTGCATAAAAGATAAGACTCACTTTTTTGTTAGATTCAGAAAATCTCAGAAAGTCAGAGAACTCTTTATAATTTTTGGAATTTCATTTTGCAACAAACAAAAGTAAAATGATCCTTGGCAATAATGAGATATTCTCATAATTTATTATGAGCAGTACTTCTTTTCCAAATATACTAGACCATTTAAATAGTAAAATTGGATCTGTAAACAGTGGGAATTGCTATTAACTGCTACAAGAATAGTCTGCTAAGAACTTTGACCTGTTCATATAGTCAGTACAGTGCATAAATACATCTTGCTATGCGTTTACTGACTTATGGATATATATCCCCAAAGAAAAGTAATGTTTCATGTAATATCAGATTTAATATTAGGGAGCACCAGATCTGTTATTTACACATAATTGTTCTTTTTCTATTCCAGAATGTTGAGGAATATTCAGAAGAGAGCACAACAGTTGTTTTGGTCAATTTTTTTTCCCGGATGCCTCCTAAGACTGCTTTTTGTTTAAATTTCTTCTCGTACAGAATACATCGGCAAACGAATACCGGATCAAAAATGATGAAAGGAGGAATTCCAAAATAACAAAATTCCAAAATTCCAGAACACACACATTCGTCAACATTCTATTGACTTTATTGTAAACGTACTACGTTTTCAATAATCTGTAATTTTTTTAAAGGAATGTTTTGGGGGTTTTAATTTAAACATTTACCACTATCTTCTCCTAGTACCGGTACCAAGTCCGGCTATCCCGAGTTCCTATCGATTTTTACGTTCGTCTCTAGACTGTTATGCGTATTTTTCTAGTGTGGTAATCCCCTGTGGATTATAGCATGTGATTGTAGTTTACGGCTATTGTAGGTGTTTACTATTATCTTGACTGTATAATGATTTTTTCACATACAGCTTTCTTTCATTCGCCATTTCTTAAAAGCAATAAACATAACTGTTCAAAGTTGCGAAACTAACAAAATATTATTGCATTTTACCATCGAAAAAAATGAATGTCGAGAGTAAATTTTAGTTTTGCAAATGAAAATTCAAAGAACTTATATCTCTACAGTGAAAATAAAATTCACGCATTTAAAATAAAGGATCTGAAAAAGACTTCTCGAGGAAGATATGTCTTAATTTTATTTTTTTTTTTTTTTTACTTTGATATTGTAATATTTCAAATAATCGGTTTTGGGACCAACAACCACAGGCTCAAATAAAAAAAACATGGTTTAACTTGAATAATGTTTATATACCAAACTAAACATTCAGAAAGTAAGTGAGAACCGAACAGTCAGTCAAAAAAATCGAATAATCCAAAAACAATGATGGTAATATCGGGAACACCAACAAAGACATTACATATGTATAGCAAAGAAAAGAAAAAAAGAGAAACACATCCAGATTTATAAACAACATGCCATTGGGCCCAATTTAAAAACTAGATCTGAAATAGCGGTACAGTTAGCATCGCCTATTGTTACAAAACACTTGCTTTGTTAAACATGCAAAAACTATGACAAACATTCATACATTTAATATAGAATTATATGATGAAAGATAGACAAAAAGGCAGAATTTATTCAAGTAGTCACAAAACAATGACAACAACGGAAACACCAAGAAACAAGGACACCACATGAGTACGGGACAGAAAAGAAAAATGTAGACATACATACAAAATACAGAGGTTACTGTGGATTTAGGTTCTACATATGCGCATTTCGACAAATTATGTCTCATCAGTGCAGATAAAATCAAAACATTTTGAAATCCAACCGAAATATGTATAAAAAGCTAATAGAGAACAAATTACCAATAGGATCTAAATAGGAAAGCCAAAATCAGCTAGGGACAGAGCTATGAAAGAGGGAGATACTCCTTAGGTTTTAACTAAATTTTCTTAAATTTACCTATTGCAAATTTTTAAATTAAATCGGTTTTCGGGCCAGCACCAAAGTACTGGCTACTGGGTTGGAGAATACCCTCGGGGACTAACAGTCCAACAGCAGTGGCATCGGACCAGTGGTAAGAAATTACAAAATACCGAGGTTACTGTGAATTTAGGCTCTGCATATGCGCATTTCGACAAATTATGCAAATGAACAACATGGACCCAATAAAAACTATGGATGAAATCAGGTGTACCGATGGAGTAAGAATCTCTTGCTTCTAATAAGACACCTGCCGTGTTGAACATGTGAACTCCGGTAGTAAAGTCAAATCACGTAGAAGAAAAAAAAGCTTTAGCTTTAAAGGGAAAGATCTGGTGTCAATAGGGAAACAGATATCCCATAATGGTCCATAAGATCGTGATGTCGACCGTAAAACTTCTGAAGTGATGACTTCAAATTATTGGTAACATACCCTTCCTTAAGTAGCCTATCTGTAAGCAACCGAGCTCTATCAAGGTAGTCACTGTATCTACCAAAAGGCATTGAGTAGCGAATTAGTTTTGAAATGTAAACTCCATATGCTGACGCTCTTATAATGTTGCTGTAAAAGAAACGGAAGTTAACTTTTGGAAAAGCGAAGTCGTCGCGTTTCTCACACTTTGTAGTGTACCCCAGTTGAAGGTCAAGAAACGAGGTCATTGTAGAAGTACCTGAAGTATCCTTACTTTCGAGATCTTTTGGATAGGTAAGACGAAGAAAATCTGTTTAGTGATAATATATCATCAATATAACGGAAGCTGAAATTAAAAAAAAACTGGACCAGTTTTATATCTTTATTCTGAAGAAGCCCTTCGTTAATTCAGCCTCATTTAAGTGGAAAAACAGATCGGCTTAAATTGAAATTCCTATAGTCTGTTGAAAAACATGTCCTCAAAACTGGACACGTATTGTCGATCAGAAACTCTACATTTTCTATCAATTCTTTCTCTGTTTATTTCCAAAAGATAGTGGTAAGGAACTTGACTACTGACTGTATCCTTGGAAAAAAAATACATTGCAAAAATAATTATGCAAAAGTTTTTAATAACATCGAGAAAAAAACGAATGCAATTATAGTTTTTAAAATCTATTATCAACGAACAAGGCTGGATATGGTGTAAAGATGAAAAAAACGAACAATAAAAGCGTTGTATCATGGGGTCTCACTGGAGGGCCCTTTCCCGAAATCCAGGCAATATTTTTCAAATATCCCGTTTCCCGAGCGGGAAAATATTTTACAAAGACTCTTACACAATCTTCCTTTTCCCGGTTCACGGAATTTTTTTTAGCGTTTCCCGTTTCACGCCCAACACCCTTTCCCGTTTTCACGGGCACTTTTTTGTGACGATCCCGTTTCCCGTTCACTTTAAAAGGCCAATCCCGCTTCCCGCTTAAATCCCATAGAGACCCACTATCATTGCTACGTTTTACTAAGTACTTGTAGCGATTTGTTCAAAGATTTCATTGATCTGAATCTCAGATTTTCCCCTGATTGTAATAAGGAAACGTCGGTGTCAGAGAAATATCTATGCACGTGGTTTATTTCATCGGAAAGTGATAGAAGTGGAAAATCCAAAACACAGCCATTCAGATGTAGCACAAACTGAACCAACAGGACAAAGACAAATAAACAAAAAGAATAATACTACCCACGGAAAGTCCGGTTTTGTCATAGCCAGTGTTTGTCAGTTTTGTTAATAATTAAGCAAACCCCATCGAGACGGTTATGAATTAATAAGCAAACTTTTACTGTAATCAACAATACAAAGTTCAATATAAACAGAGAAGTATTCGTACTACTATAATGAAAAGCAGTGAGTTATCAATACATAACATAATGGACTACGAATGCTTACTAAAGATGCATTCGAATATTTGATACATTATTATATTTCAAATAAATAATTCTTACTACACAGTTATAGTATAAAAATATGAACATATCTACGACGCAGTAAAATTTTAAACAGAAATAATTGCAAAACCCACAGTTTTTTTCCTGCAGATTTGTTAAAATTATATAATGAATTCACCATGAAATACAAAAGTCGCCAAAATCCTATATTTATATGTGTAAAGATCGTCCTAATCTAAGTTTTGCAGGACCATACCTAACTAAGTGAAAGTGTCTTTTGTCACTTTATTTTACCCTTATTTAAAAAAAGGGGGGTACGACAGCTTTTGGAAAAAGCGAATAATATAGAATTCACTGTGTTAGCGTTTGTGTCCGTTCGTCCGACCTTTTTATCTGCAACTCCTAACGAATTACTACATGAAATTTGATGAAACTTTCAAAATCTTTATCACATTATTCCGTATTAAACACTTTTATTTTGGATTTTGAACTTAACAAAGTTTTGGGTCCCCATAGACAAACATGAACTTTTAGCATTCATGTCCATTAGGAGTACAAACATGCTCTCCACAACTCTTCCGAAACCAAAGAATTGAATTTAAACTTTAAGAATTTTCACATAATGCATTTCATGCACCTCCTGTTTAGATTTTGATCTGAACAATTATTGGGGATTCCCATACAAAGGCATGGACTTTTGCCATTCATGTATCCTATGTGGATTGGCGGGGTATTGGTAAAGTGAACCTGATCACAGTATCTCTGTTATATCCCTTTTTTGAAATCGTTTTCGTACCTTCAATTTAAAAAAGAGCTATATAACTATATAACCGGAATGAATCATAAATAGGGTCTGTAAGACTCGTCAAATTGCAATCTAAAACGTTTCTCGCCGAAATATGACGTGGCAGGATTCTTGGTAGAAATTATGTACGTGGAAGTTCCAAAATTGAACGAGCATTACAGACCATATTAGGAAATTAAAGTGACAACAAAAGTCCGAATCGATCAAATGACTAAATACCGAAGTTACTGTGAATTTATTTTCTGCATATGCGCATTTCGACAACTTATGTCTCCTTAGTGCAGATAAAATCAAAACGTTTGGAAGACCAGGAACTCAAAGATGTTTAAAACTGATAGAGAACAAATAACCAATATGATCTAAATGTAAAGCCAAAATCAGCCAAGGACAGAGCTTTGCATGAGGGAGATACTCCTTTGTTTTCAACCAAATTTACAAAAAATTTGATATTGCAAGGTTCCAAATAGAATCGGCCTTCGGGTCAGCACCGAAGTACTGACTATTGGGCTGGTGAATACCGTAGGGGACTTACAGTCCACCAGCAGAGGTATCGACCCAGTGGTAACAAATGACTAAATACCGAAGTTACTGTGAATTTATTTTCTGCATATGTGCATTTCGACAACTTATGTCTCCTCAGTGCAGATAAAATCAAAACGTTTGGAAGACCAGAAACTCAAAGATGTTTAAAACTGATAGAGAACAAATAACCAATATGATCTAAATGTAAAGCCAAAATCAGCCAAGGACAGAGCTTTGCATGAGGGAGATCCTCCTTAGTTTTCAACCAAATGTACAAAAATTTTGATATTGCAAGATTCAAAGGGAGAGACCAGTAAGGAAAATCCGTATAACATTCGGCTGAATCAGGGAAACACAATCCAACACAGAACATTTTGGCAAGCCGTCATTTCCCGACTTTGAACGGGCATTTTATAAATAAAATGGTGGGTTAAACCAGGTTCAATGATGCATCAACCTCCCGCTTATATGACGACTAACTATAGCTTCTGTGTGCCCCGATTGGGTTAAATGTCAAAGGCATTATATTGTCAAAACCTAGAATTTTTCTCATACAGGTAAAATGTTTTTGTCGTTCGGTGCACAAATCACACTAAAGTGGCAAAAAGAGAAACCTCAAAGAAAAAGCCAAAACTTAAACAAAACCGTCTTCAATAAAATTGGAAATTGGAATTGAATATTTATCAATCAAATCTGGATATCGTCCAATAAATTTCTTCAGAAAAACTATTAATCTCATGTTAAACTATTAGTGTCATCGATCAGTCACGTGACTAAAGTGGCTACCTGTGGATTGTCGTATTTTATACATAGAAATATAACGATAGCTTGTAAAAAATAGAAAATACCAAGATTTAAAATCGCGTTCTTTAAAATGTACAACTATGTGCTTATTCTACATAAATTTTTCTTTCTTTCGTTATAATTTTTTTGAGAATCGGAAGAGGTTTAGTCTCGTCCAAATTGATTCTAAAATTTCATATAATTCTTTTCACTTAAGATAAAGATCTTATCTCGTCAAAATCGATTTGAAAATCGGCATTTTCACTGATTCTTCACCAGACAGACAATATGGCGCCAGCTAGATTGTGATGACCCAACAACATTAATATTTTGTTTGTCAATATTTTAAAATACAAATACTTTTAATTTGAACTATTTAAAATACACAAAAAAACTAAAAAAAAATTTTTTTAATCAGAGCAGACTTATTATGGTCAATTGTTTTATGACCCTTTGGCAGCCACCCCTGATGTTGATTGTGCTAATAAACAATTTTCACCCGGTGTGATACCTGTGGCTTAATTACGTAAGAATTGACATGATGATGATATGCATCACGTGTGTAACAAATTTGTGTGTTGTGTAGTAAACGACTAAATTGTATTTTGTAGCAAGGGTGTATATGCAAGTCTTTGTTTGAAGCATTCGCTTATTTTTGTTACGTGTATTCCCAATTATCATTTTATAATAATGCTTTAGATTGGTTAATATTCTTTCATATTTTTCATTTTATTAACCTTAAGTTACATTTAAAAATATTTTTAAAGTATACACATGATATAATATATCATGACAATCACTATTGTTAACTCGTTAAATAATACGCAGGTACCAGTACAATTCACGTTACCAGTTCGCATATGACTGGCAGAGGTCTTGAGAAATAAAAAGTTCAAAGTTCAAAGTTACTAAAAAAAGTCGGTAATAGCTTAGTATGGCATTTCTCGAAGCCTTGATTTAAAAGTTTACGAATTAAACATCTGTGTCGTTTCAAAAAATCTTGATAGTGACTACATGCTCTAGCGTAACGGATTAATTGAGAAATATATACTCCATACGCTGGGGAATAAAATTCGTGTGATGAGGTTGCCACTGTCGTCAAACTCCGAAACAGAATATTAGGGAAGTAAGCGTCAGATTATAGTATGAAAATTTCACACGTTGCAGTTAAAGAAATTATGGTGATGGGGGATTTACGGAGGCATTTTAAGATTTCACAAGTATCATGTATTAAACAATTGCCTTAATGCTTCTGATAATTTCTCACTATCATTTGATTTTGAGAATTGTCGTTCATTTAACATTGTATGAACATCTAATAGACTAAATTTTACGATGAAAAATTCTTTAAAAAAGAAGTACGCAATCTACTGTAAGAATTCTAATGGGAATGTTTCGACTATCTCACACTTCGAACTCAATTTTATTTGAATAGACAACTCAGTGACGACTGTATCCTAAAATGTTGACCGGCAGTTATGCATCCGAATGAATAATAGACAAACACAGTTTCTGTATGTCATTTACGATATCATTAAAACATTCACAGGAACACTGTTCTTCAGAACTGTCAGAGCTCTCACTACTGGAAGAACTTGAATTCTTTCTGTCTTTTTTCCCTTTCTTTTTTCTATTTTTGTTTCCACTGCTTCTTTTTCTTAAGAGTTTTCTTGTGATCTTACGTAACGAACGCTTGTCTTTCATACCACGTTTCCGATGCATGCTCAGGAATTCTTTACATATCGTAATGAGTGATTCAGTAGGACCATCGTTAGGGTCATCAGTTGGATCAACATTGGGGTCATCAGTTGGGCCATCATTAGAATCGTCAGGTGGACAAACCACATCGTTTTCAAGATCAGGAGGCGTGATTTCTACAATTAAAAAATAATATACCGTATAATTTTTTCTTCGCGGACCACAAATTTCGCAATTTGCTTTAAACTTGCTGGACTTCGTTTATGCAGGTATCAAATTTTCGCCATTGCTTATCATTTAATGTATAAAGTCTCAAATAATTATATTTCGCAGTATGCAATTTTTGCGACTACAGAATGGTCACGAATGAAGTGGAATTTAAGGAAAATAACCACTTATACGGTAAAATTATCCAAAAAATAATCAATCGCACGTTTACTTATTCGTTTTTTTCTTTAAATAACTCAGGTATTGTATCTTGGATTATTATCAATTTTCTTAGATGAATATGCAGATTTTAAGACAAAGAACAATTATGAAAGTTTTTTTTTTCAAAATTCAATTGGTATCTGTATCTTGTATCAAATCAACGAAATTTGCCGTCAATTTCTGTGAAAAGATCTGTCTTCAATGACACCGAAGGGTGGCATATATCAATGAAAGCGTCTTTGAACTTTGTAAGGTTTGTGTGACCAAGACCATTGTGCAACTAAAAAGCATACGTTTCCGCGAACACAAACAGTGAAAGGTTGCGGAATAAATGCACATGACACAGTCTCTACCAATGCATGGTAGAACAAAGCAATATACACCGGCTTTATGGTTGTTCTTCATCTTGAAGTCACTACAAGGCCTTCAACAATGAGCTGTATTCAAACCTCATAGAAATTTCAAGGCGGCCCCTAGAGCCAATATTAGCGGAATTCATTGCTAATTGTCGAACAACGCCACATCATAGACACGTGAATTGTTTGTCAAAAGAAACCAAAGAAACTTTGACAATGGCTTTCATCAAATGCTATTTCGATTATTCTTGCCCTTCCTGGTATACCAGTATTTCACAAAAAGTGAAAAAAACACTTCAAATTGCTCAAAATAAAACAGCGCTTTTCATCAATAATATGGATTCTAGATCTAGTGAGGGTAAATCTCAGTTGGCAAGTCTTGGATTTTTACATGTTGAAGACAGAGTCAAACAATCGTGATTGGGACATGCACACAATATTTATTATAATATATGCTAAGACAATTTGGAAAAAAAATGATAAAGTTAGCAAAGGGCACATTCATCTAACACTTGATCAATCCAATTCAATTTTGCCATTCCGAGGAGAAGACTCCGTATCATTCTTTTTTACTGCCTTTACCGATTGAAATGCGCTTCCAAACTCAATTAAATCTGTTAAAAATCATGACTTTTAAAACGCTTTGATGCAATTCTTTAGAATTCATATAAATCTAACATTTTTTTTTATTGATATAAATCAATTTAAAATGCCTGTACCATGCTACGACCATTCCGCTGGACATTTTTTCCGTGGTTTTTTGTGCCTTTTTTTTTTTTTTTTTTTTTGCTCGTTAAATTTCGTCTTTTCTGTTCGGTAATTAGTTATTACCTTCATTTAAAGTATTCAAAAATAAAGTAATATACAAATGTGCCTATTGGCTAAGGATATCAACAGAATACAATGATTACTGAAACAAATCAATAACAGACAGGAAATGCAAGTCTGAGTTTGTCCAGTGAGCATATTGGTGAGGACGAGATATGGATATGATAAGCCCTATTCTTAAAGTAGCCAATTGAATGGCTCTCGTGTTTTATTTTGACAAAGTGTGGTACTATTTCCACTTTCAAAAGAGAAGGTCTTTGATTTAGGGTCTTCAGTTCAAGTATGTGCCTCGATAGTTGTCATCTTGGATGAGGGACGAACATAAAAGCATAGACTTTGATGATTTTGCTTACATCTGTCAATCGCTTTCATAGACGATCTTTGAATGAAAAGTTTATGAAATACGGCGACTACGTTGGGCGAGTAGATATAACAGACGATCACTCTGGTAAAGGCCAGGCCATGTGAAATCGAAACATTAACATTTGCTTCAATATGATATATGAATATTTTGTTTAAGGTGTGAATTATCCTGAAGCTATGTTTTGAATTATTATAATTTAAGCCCCAATTACACTGTCGAGTTTCGTGTATCCAATTTTAAAGTATCGATACGTGATTAAAACGGTCATTGCTTTTATCCCGGTATACGGTATTTCATTGCTTTACGGGTACACATCTCTATTGGCCACGTTTGTGTCGTTTGAATTATACTAAATACGCACTTAAACAAGAAAAACGCGTTTTAATCTTTAATATATTACGTTAAAGATTTGCATCTAAACCTTATAGGTTCCATAAGATTTGCTTACGTTTGAGCTATTTGTAACTAGGTTATATTATGAGTACTTATACAATTAAATATGTATTGACATTTGTTATTTTTCTTGAAATTTGCAGTCTGAAAACCTTAAAGAACATGGAGCATATTTATGTCCTTGTGTGTAATGTATATGTCGTTTCCGTCGATCAATTGGATAAAAAGCAATGACACATTGTGAACTGCAGAATGAATATGTGGCCGCGTATCGAAACGTCCCAAAATTTGATGAATTGAGCTTAATGTCTTAAAAACGTACTGATTATTATGATTTTTCTACACTTTATACTACCCTTCAACATAATTTGATTAAATCCAAATTTGGACAACTTATTTAATGGTCTTTTAATTTTTCTGGTCTGCAGTATATTTGCTCTAACAAAAAGCAAGCACCTACAATAATCATCTTTTCTGGACATGTGATGATATGATTAATGCACTAAATCTTTTGCTAGACAATATTTTTGTTCGTTTTGGCAGCAATATTTATCAACAGGTCATAGGTATTCCCATGTGTACAAATTTTGCACCTCTAAATGCAGATCTTTTTTCTTTTCTGTTACGATCGAGACTTCGTGAAAAAACTTCAAAACGGAACCAAACAAAAAAGTGATAAACTTGTTTCTATTTTCAATGACAACAGCAGGTATATTGACGATATCCTTTCTATTGATAATCCCCAATTTTTTACTTTATGCAGACATTATTTACCCGCAACAACTGAAAATCAATTAAGCTAACAATGATTCCAAATACTTTCCTTTTCTGGATCTAACTATCATTATTGACTCTGGTAAAATAAAAACTGAAATATATGGTAAACGGGATGATTTTGATTTCACTATTACTAATTTCCCTTTTCTTGACGGCGACATTCCTCTAGTTCCATCCTACGGGTGTGTATTTCTCAACTGGTACGATTTGCACGAGCTTGTTCTACTCTTGAGGATTTTTATGAACGTAACCTTACTATCACAGCCAAACTTTTACAAAAGGATTACAGATTTCATAAGTATGAAGTTTTATAATAGATATGAACATTTAATATCTAAATATGGCGTTACTCGTAAACAGCTTATTACTATAGCATTTCTAATCCCCATTTTTACGGAAATATCGTTAAAAAATGGGTCAAAGACTCAAATGGCCGGGTTGCGTTTTGGTGCTTCTAGCTATAAAATGTTGATTAATTGGTTCCCTAATGGGTCTGTGTATAGAATATGTTGAAAATATTGATAAAAGATGACTAAGTAAAAAAGTCTGGAAAAATATGAAATAATATTGGAAATAATTCCATAAAGTCAGGCGCACATCTTCAATATATATAGAAACATTCTGTGAAGTTGATGAAAATTGCAGGAGGAGTTGATTTCACAAAATAGGTACCCTATGTTAATCATTTTGATAAAAAAAGGACTAAGTTCCAAAGTCCGGAAAAATTGGAAAAAATTTCCAAAATATTTCCATAAAGTCAATATATATAAAAACATCCTGTGAAGTTTCAAAGATGTGGGTTGAAAACTGTAGGAGGAGTTGATGTCACAAAATAGGTACCCTATGTTAAACTTTTTGTTAAAAAAAACTAAGTTCCAAAGTCTGGAAAAATTGGAAAAAATTTCCCAAATATTTCCATAAAGTCAGGTGCACATCTTCAATATATATAGAAACATTCTGTGAAGTTTCAAAGATGTGGGTTGAAAACTGTAGGAGGAGTTGATTTCACAAAATAGGTACCCTATGTTAACCTTTTTGTTAAAAAAATGACTAAGTTCCAAAGTCTGGAAAAATTGGAACAAATTTCCCAAATATTTCCATAAAGTCAGGTGCACATTTTCAATATATATAGAAACACTCTGTGAAGTTTCAAAGATGTGGGTTGAAAACTGTAGGAGTTGATTTCACAAAATAGGTACCCTATGTTAAATATTTTGATAAAAAAAAATGACTTAGTTCCAAAGTCCGGAAAAATTGGAAAAAATTTCCAAAATATTTCCATAAAGTCAGGTGCACATCTTCAATATATATAAAAACATTCTGTGAAGTTTCAAAGATGTGGGTTGAAAACTGTAGGAGGAGTTGATTTCACAAAATAGGTATCCCATTTTCCGTGCCCGCCCGCCCAACATTCACCATACTATAACCCGGATTTGCACTCCGTGCAACCCGGCCAAAAATGCCAGAAAAGTTCGGAAGTAGCTTACATTCTTTACGTAATAGGGGATATCGACAAGATATTTGGCTTGCATCCATTAAATTAGCTTTGAGACCTAGTGACCTGAAAATTTTGCACACATACTGGCCTCTGACTGATATTGCCGATGTCTACTGAAATTTATAATAATTCTTGACCAAACCCTTCGGAAAGTTTTGAGTTTGTGTTTTTCTTTCGTAGTGCGAAAGTGTTCTACCAGCAGACTAGGCTCCTTAAGCTAGCCGGCAGTTTAGCTGCGAGCACCCCTTGACCCATCTTTCTAAATTACGTATTGTCTTTTTCTCTCCTTTCAAGATTGTGGTCATGGAGTTAGTAGTCTATCTGTATTGGGGTTTATTTGTTTGTTTTTATACTACAGAGAAACGGGACAAATAAAGGGGAAGCTTAGGTACCCATAAACCGGTTTAACACTACCGCTGACTTTTTGCTACTGCCGGTACCAAGTCCGGCTGTCCCGACTTCCTATCGCTGTCTACGTTTGTCTTTTGTCTTATGCGTGTTTTCCCTGTGTAGTTCTCCCTTGCAGATTGTGGCATGTAGTTATATTTTCTGCAATTGTAGGTGTTTTCTGTTTTTTTTTACAGGCAAAACGGAATTCGTAAGAATTCAGAAATGTAGAATTAACTAAGCAAAACTTACCTCAGTAAAACGGTGCAAAATATCTGAACCCTAGAACTTTTAAACTTTCAACTATAGAAATGTGACAGTGTACCCTATGCTTTACATCCTTTCTAGTCAATATTCGTTAAGATTCACCCTGACTGTTTATTTTCACAATAAAGGGATATGGAGTAAATGGGACAAAGTCTCTAAAAATACATGGTAAACAATCGTATTTCTTCATCTTCAAGTCAGCATGAGACCTTTATCAATGAGCTTTACTCATACTTCATCGTAAGTTCAAGATGCTTACTTTGTCTTAATGTCGTTTTGTTTTATATTTTAACCAAAAGAAGCTTGATAACATGTTGTTGCAATGGCAAAAACAACGGCAGTAGAATACCGAAGGGACAAAGGAGTGAAATTTACAAAAATCGAAGTCCAAAGACACGGCCAAAACGAGAACACAGAAAACAATGACGTTTGACACAAAAAACAATGACGCTAGACAGGCACAAAGCACAGTAACAGAAATCACAGCATTCAAAACAAAGGCACTCACAGTGTGAACTCAAGTAAAACTGAGCGTAACATCAGGTGCTCCGGAAGGGTAAGCATGTCCTACTCTGTTAACAGCACCCCTCACACTGTGAGTGATTCAATCCGGGAAAATGTCAAAGTCGGTAGTCAAGTCCGGGAAGACGTGAATTTAGCTGAAAATGTCAACTTTTATTTGGGATACTGACACGTCATATCGTTCAATGATGTTATGGTGACGGCCATAGAATTTCTTGAGGGATGAAATTGATATAGGTTGAACAAATCCCTGACTAAGCAGCTTTTGGGACAGTGTTTTTGCTCTGTTCAAAAAATCACAGTGCAAAGTACACGCTCGACAGCAACGAATCAACTGTTAAATGTACACTCCATAGGCTGGAGAGGTAGGTATATTGCTGCTTAGAAAGGGAAAGTTCACAATTGGGAAATTAAAATCATCACGCTTGTCATATAGCTTAGATTTCAAACGTCTATCTTCGTCAATATACAATCAAAATGTTTAATTAAAATTACGATCAAAAATCTCATACAGATTTTATCTAGTTTATATATTTTGTAGTTGTGACTCAAATGCCACAAAAGTAAAATAAAAATGATATGTTCCGATCACTTTTTTTCTAATCTAGAAAAAATCCGGTGTATTCAGCAACATATTCAAAGAAAACATATATATCAGAAATTACAGTTTAGTATGAATATGAAAACACTGTCAGATAGATTGTCGTATTTTTTTATGCTGAAGATCAAATACTTAGGATAAAGAAGGGAAACGGGGAATGTGTCAAAGAGACAACGACCCAAAGGGGAGTAATAAAAACCAAAAGCCACCATAAGATCTTCAATGAACGGTGAGGAAACCCCACACCCAACGGCAGGTCGGAGTTGGCCCCTTAAAAAAGAGTAATCAAGTACAGCGAAATAAACATCATCCTAGACTCCCATAGAAATAAAATGAACTAACTAGAAAACAGACAAGACACACAATGGCTTAATAAATTTCCTGACTTAGGACAGGCGCAAACCTGCTGCGGCGGGTTTAAACTAGTTTTATTGGGCCCAAACCTTCCCCCTTTAGCCAATGTGATAAATAAAGAAACAATCATAACAACAGTAAAATTCAGTTGGCAACAGGACTGAATCAATTGTGAGAAATGAAACTGAGAGAACTAAATATACGGACATAAACATGAAATCACAAGAGACTACTAGCAGTTAACTGACATGCCAGCTCCAGACCCATTACCAACTGACAAATTAAGTTATATACCCTCAGTATACAGCTTCAATCAAGATCCCTTCCTGTGAGGAGTTTAGCATAATGATTTCATGTATATACCGGAACACACAACCCGTGTCCATGCAATACTGATTTTAGAAATTTAGAATGTGTTTAATTAAATGCAAAGACCCTATCATAAATCAATGTTAATACCAAAGAAGGCCATACGTAATGACTTGACGACAATATCGTAGAATTAGACGATTTAAAGGTTTTATAAGTTTGTTAGGCGAGCTTATGTATTTTTTACTCTTATGTAAAACATTACCGTAAAATAAGGGATGTGAAATGCCAGCCTTGATTAGATGTTTACAGGTTGCATTGTATTTATGAACTAAGTCTTTATATCGATGATAAAATTTAGTAAAGGTTTTAACTAGTTTATGATAACGAAAACCTTGATGTAATAGTTTTTCACTTATGAAAAGATTCCGTTCAATAAAATCGCAAACATTATTACATACTCGCGCAAATCGAACAAGTTGAGATATGTAAACACCATATGATGGTGCTAATGGAACATCGCCATCCAGAAATGGATAATTAACTATGGAAAAAGAAAAATCGTCCCTTTTATCATAAATTTAACCTATTTGTTTACCTGAATATAATCATACTTCACCTGTAATTTAAAGAGATATTTTATTTTAAAAAAATAACGAATAATATCTATTTACAGAAGAAAAAGGGACTAATTCACGGCAAACGTGCATGACATCTCAATGAAAGGGCCAAGTAAAAACAATTCAATTCTGCATTCTACTCGTGTTAAAAATATGTGTCAGTCGATGTAGATCTACTTTAATACAACTTACGAGGTAAAGGATCATCTTCGGCTGAAAAAGAAATAAATCAACATGCTAGCGAAAAAGGTGCTTCAAAAATATGTTCAAAATATTATAATATGTGTCCACATTTTCATTCAATTGTAACAACTTCTGATCACCTATGAACTTGTTTTGTTTCAAGTCAATCATAATTCAAATGTACAATTGTTTCAAACCAGTCTGGATTCAGATTTGTTTTCTTGTGATATCTCATATAAACTAAATGATTTCCATACATTTGTACAATAATTTCCTGTTATGTCCAATAACAGCTAATAATGATTAGTGAAATATTCCTACGTTGTCCACTTAGGGGACGACCATTGGACTCATTTTTTGTAACTCAATATCCTTTGCTTGAAAAATAGTGAAAACAGACCAATAGCATAGAGCAGCAACCTAGAGTCTAAAATTTCAAATTTTATTAACCACCCTGACACACGGCTAAATTATACATAATGTTAAAGGAAATGATATGACCCTTTGGTTTTGACTGGTCCAAAGCGTGAAATATGGTGAAATTGCTAGAATCAAGGTCAAGGGCCAAATTTTCAAATTTTTTAACTTTTTTGTACATTTCAAAGCATATCTCAAAATTTTCTCAAATAACTGATTTTATTATCATTGATTTTGTTTTTCAGATGTTCTATGAAAGAAATAAAAGCAAATTTAAGAACAATAACCCCTCCTCAATATGAATTACGTCCTTTTTCTAAAATGAAGAAAAATTCCCTTTTAAGGATTTCAAAGCAAAATTCATGGTCAATCAAAAGGAATAAAACAAAAATGAGAAATTTTTTGACGACATGAAATATGAATACTGACATTTATGACAAAAATATTGACCAATTAAATTACCCTGTTAAAACATTTGATGTGAGACAGTTTTTAACAATCATTTTATCAATTAGTATTGAAAACAAATAATATAATAGTGACATAAATTATACAGAAATAATTGTAAACAATTTGAAACTAGAAATACTGTGAGCATAGCTCATCTTTATGATTTTTACACCCAATGGGATTCATGAAAAGAAAACTCCATGTTTTTGGTATATGAAACCCTGAAAAAAGGTAAAAATCAAAATCTAAAGCAGGAAGTGCATTAATGCATTATGTGTAAAAGGTTCCTTGCGAGTTTTGTTAAATTAATCCATTAGTTTAAGGGGGTGTTGATAGCACCACTATTACACAATTCACGTAATGCATTGCCTGAAATGTAGTTTTATCAAAGATAAAGTGAAGTAGAATTTATAACAACAAGTAAATGTCAGTGTCGGAAATAAAAAACTAGAGGCTCAGACACTGAACCTGTATCGCTCACCTGACAAAATGCTGAAGCAGGATTTTCGATGTTCTGCATGGTGGCCATGTTTTTTATGTGAATTTCCCATAGGGCCAATGTTAAACTATGTTCTGTGCTGGCGGCCATGTTTTTAATTGGATCAAAACGAAATGAGCAATCTTTGTTAAGGACCTTCAATTCATCATTCCTGTAAAGTTTGGTTGAATTTGCTTCAGCGGTTTCAGAGGAGAAGAAGAAAATGTGAATTTTCCCATTGGGTCCAATGTTAAACCTAAGTTCTGCGATGGGGGCCATGTTTTTAATCGGATCGAAACGAAATGAGCAATCTTTGTAAAGGACCTTCCATACATCATTCCTGTAAAGTTTGGTTGAATTTGCTTCAGTGGTTTCAGAGGAGAAGATGAAAATGTGAATTTCCCATAGGGCCAATGTTAAACTATGTTCCGTGCTGGCGGCCATGTTTTTTATCGGATCGGAACGAAATGAGCAATCGTTGTTAAGGACCTTTAGTACATCATTCCTGTTAAGTTTGGTTGCATTTGCTTCAGTGGTTTCAGAGCAGAAGAAGAAAATGTGAATTTTCCCATAGGGTCCAATGTTAAACCGAAGTTCCCCGCTGGTGGCCATGTTTTTTATCGGATCAGAACGAAACAAGCAATCTTTGTAAAGGACCTTCCATACATCATTCCTGTAAAGTTTAGTAGAATTTGCTTCAGTGGTTTCAGAGGAGAAGATGAATATGTGAAAAGTTTAACGGACGGACGGACGACGGACGCCAAGTGATGGCAATAGCTCACACTGACTGAAAAAAACAGCGATGGGCAAGATAATATATCGGTGTGTCATGAAGTTAAATCTAATATTAAAAAACATAGAATTACAGATAGTCTTTTATCTCAAACACTTATCACTAGATAACCTCATTAAAAAAGTACTGTTTTCTATCGTGGTTTTCAAGATAAATTAATGAATAGTAACATTGAACGAAAGTTCTGTGCTTTCCAATTGATAGATTCGGCCACCCCTTTGTCTTAGTTTGACTTGTGATCTTATCTTTCTCCTACGGGTATCCAAAAGCTTATGTCCTTTCAGTTTGCCCCATCATTCAAGGCCGTAACTACCATTGAGGCAAGTTAGACAACTGCCTCACTTAAAATATTGCCTTTTTTAATTCTATAAGGTTCCCAAAAAGATTGAGCACGTTTTTTGTTTGTCATCAATTTCTTCCCGGATCGTTCTCAGCATCTCTTCGGTGGTACTTTCGTTTTGCATATTGAAAAGTTAACAGTTTCTGAAGGTCAGACTTCCAGAAAAGACGTATTATACTGTTAAAAATTCATTTATCACGACTGCGTTTAATATAGGTGAGTGTACAGTTGATCGACATCTAAGAACTAATTCCGCTCAAACCGGTGCTATGTGCCGTCTTGAATTCACTATAAGGTATGAGTATAAGCTCATTGTTGAAGGCCTCATGGTGATAAAACCGGACTTTTAACACTGGTAGTGTGACGGGTGCCACGTGTTGAGCAGATCATGCTTACCCTTCCAGAGCACCTGATGATACCTCAGTTTTTGTAGGGGTTCCCACTTCTAGTGCTTTAGCTATGTGGCGTTCTTGTTCTTTTCTGTTTTATTTGTTTTGTCGTTGTCATACTGTCTCAATTCGTGTTGGACATAAAATTGCTGTGATTTTGGATTTATGATTTTAGAATTCCCCTTTTCTTCATTCTTGCTTTGGTATTCGTTTGCCGATGTATTCGAGTGAATGACAACAATAGAAGCGTGCGTCGAGTTGTTGGTATTTTGGACTTTGTCGAGTGTGCATTTTCTCCGTATCCTTTTATTATTTTTTATCTTGATAAAAACAGTAAATTTCTCAAAACGCAATGAAATTTTTCATGTCAGACATGTCTGACTATTGGGCTGGTGAACACACTCGGGGACCTCTGGTCTACCAGCAGTGGCCAATGGTTTCAAAATACAAGAAATACCCAAGCTGCATTATTAACGGTAAATATCGAAAATTTGAAACTACTTCCATGAATGTACCAATTTGAAAATAAATGATTGGATTTTTTTTCATGTTACATTTTCATTAAAGTTAGGTTAAGACAGCAGCCTTTGTATTTCAAACACTGATGCTTGGAGCGATCAATCAACTGAGATAGCAACCTGACTAAAAGATGAAGAACTATTAAAATTAATTGTCGCCAAGTTGTGCGTCAGTCCAAATAAATGTATACATGTATTCGGATTTTGTCTCGTACACAGTTACTCAATAATTAAACGTACATCACGGATGTAGTTTAAAAAAATACTCATAAGCTCCAACGATTGCAGGAAATGCACAGAGTGCAGGATTTTAAGCCATTTACTCCCAGAGCTTCTGGGGGCTTTAAGCAGCCCCCCAGACCCCTACCGAAAAAAAATTTCGTCTCGCTCCGCTCGGCGAATTTATTTGCCTCACTAATTCTGAACCCCTAGTTACGGCCTTGTCATTGCAAAATTAATATTTTATGTAAAAAGAATTCTATACTTACTCCACTTGTATTTAATGAAAAAAAATTAAAGTTGCAAAGGAATAATTACTTACATTACAATATCAATGACTAAGAAGCATATTTTAAAGGCTATACATAAAACCTTGCAAAAGTTTTTATTTCTCTGGGAAAGACGTTTTCAACTATCTTTAGGGATTAAGAAAATTGTTGTTTTGAAAAAAACTAGAGCTCTCCTAATTATCCTCTGGTGCAAAATGTAAGTCTCATCATGTTCTTTTCGCGAAATACATTAACTGATGGAACAAAACCTTTAATTTATTCATTGATGCAAAATACATACTTATAAGTAACATAAATCAAATATAAAGAATGGGGCACGAGACTAATATTGCGCCCAGGTTAAATTCATAATATACATACCTATACAAAACACAAGAATATACATGTACAAGGTAAAAGCACTGCATTAAAAGGTCTATAACCTTGCTTTTTATTAGCTACATCTCTATTTTGTAAATTGTTGGTAAATCTTGACAAAGTTTGAACCATCTGTAAATGAATAATCATGCCCGTTTCAAATCTGAAATGTCTGAAATGCTCAAACTAGAAAAATTGTGAGTAAAGCTTACTGATATATTCGCCTGCTTCCCAGATTTGATTCCATAGATATATGATTTGCAATTAAAGGCTTAATTATTGTTTAGATCAAAATATAAAATGAAAATAACTTATATTAGTATCGTTGACCTTGACCTTTAATCTACTGACACCATAATTAGATGGTGTCCTGCTTAATTCTAATTCGTTCATCTGTTTCATTAAAACCCATTAAAGCATTCTGAAGTCATGCTCCGAAAACCAAATTTTGGACAAAATTTTTATTTACCTTTGGATATTTGTGACCTTAACCGCCCAGAATCAACAGGTATCCGTCCTACCGCTAATGCATCCATTTATGGAAATTTCTTTACCATCAATATTTAAAGGCATTCTAAAGTTGTGCTCCGGAAATAAAAGTGTATCGGAACGACACCCCATCACAGTGTACCTCAAAATAAAGCGGGGTGTAATAAAATGAAATGAGAAGAGGAAACGCCTACAGTGACTGATAACAGGCCACAATCCACCAATATCTCCATAACGAAAAAGAGTACTAAGACAATAACAGGAAAAACACCTCATATTCCGGTATGTAAGTCTTACAACGTTTCCTATTAAAAGTCATCAATCCGCTTCCAACTAATAGTTCGAATTAAATATATGTATTTTATGAAAGGATATGGAGTAGATGAGTATATCTACCCGTTAATACAGGTTTTGAGTCATAAATAACGGTAATAGAATATCAAAGAACCATAAGATACGTTAGTTATAAAACTCAAAATTTCTAAGAGACATTGCAAACCGAAAATAAGGAAATGAAAACACTGCATATAGAAGAGAAGCTATAACAGTGTGCACTCAGAAAAAAATCGAGCGATATCAAGTGCCCCAGAAGGATAATGATGTCTGGTGATCATCTTTAATGAGGAACGAACATAAAAAAGTATAAAGGATCCCATTCGAGGTTAGTATAATCGAATTTGGTTGAAACCGGGTAAGTAGTTTAAGAAAAAAAAATTTTGAATACGGAGGACAAACTAATTCTATAGTCACATGAGCTTCAAAATACAACAGAAAACACCGTAAATGACTGAAATTTTTAATCATAGATTACGATCCGATCCACAAGGACATTCACAACAAAAACACAAATGAGAGACGAAAGATAAACGTAAACGACGACAGGAACTCAGGACAGCCGGGCTTGGTATCGCACGAGCAAAGGCAAGCGGTAGGGCTAGATTTACCGGTTTTGTGTGTTTCAACTTTCCGAGTCCTCTTAATATAAAGCATATGAATAAAACATACTACAGGTACACTACCTTCTACAAGACCATTGTATTAAACAAAAATTTAAAGGCGAATGTTGAAAGATGGTTCAATAAGTGCAAGCCGCCATACTGCCAATGCTTAAGAAGCTTAGTCAGTTTGTAAAACACTGTCGCTCTATGAAAGAAAAATTAAACTCACAAAACCATGGAAAAATCATCGAGTTATCAGAAGAAATCAGCAGTATCAGTAAAATGGTAGTACACGTGCAAAGTATGCAAGTCATCGTTACTCGATTCTTGTTTGTTGCAGTACTAATAAGAAGCAAATTTGCATAAAAACTACTTACATTTCAGAAATACATTATACGAGCTACTGTCAGGAATCGTTTGTGTACCATCTGTAGTAAAATTACATGCAATACAAATGAAATCATCTGGCAGTTGATCGCCTCGTCTAATTAAGGTTCTAACACCATCATCTCCTGATTTTGGGGCTGAATAGAAAGAAGGTTGGAATATGAGTTCAATATACGCTTTTGTAAAACTGAAATATTTCAGTTTTAATGTTTTGTAAAACTGAAATATTTCAGTTTGAATGTTCATCAGGTATTTTCTTGCAATGTACGTACAATCACTTACCGCTTGAGATTATTACATAGCTTTTTCATATCGGCACAGTTATTATCCCGAGACCTCCATACCGATACGAGGCATAAGCCGAAGGCTGATATAGTGTAAAGGGATGAAAAGCGGCTGATATGGAAAGGTAAATGTCTGAAAATCTGTTTATTACATATTTCAGTTGGACGTTATCATCATACCAATGCTTATAATCTTTCACTATCGGTCTTGAGGGTATGGCCATTCCAGCAGTAGTAAACTCCGATTACATAGGTAACATTATTCTGCTACGTATGTAATAAGATTTCACATCGACCTGAGAAACACATCCACTGTATATCAATATAAATTTGTAGGTGGATATAACTTTGGTCTACTACTATTGATATATTTATAATTAAATTGATACACATTAGTTTATAACACTATTTCCATAATTGTAGTGATGAAGATATTATTCATGACATAACCTTATTTATAAGGTTTAGTTCTGTCAATATGATGAATATCTTGAATGGATCATAAACATCAGTCATGTGCATTCCTATATCTGCATATCATTTACTGATAATGACTGATAATTTAACCCGTTACTACTTCTACTGGTTTACAAGAACGCTTTTCATTCTTTGGAATGAAATTTTCAAATAAAGGCTCAGATTACACCAATCTTGGGACTTTCTTAGAAACAAATATGCAACGTACCTATTAGCACTTTCTAGAGAATGTTGTTATCTTTTCCTAACATGATCACTCCGGTTAATCGGAGGTCGAAAATGTTTTTTCTTTTCCACTCCCGGGTATCCATTTCTTATCCAGATTGAATGCCCGGATATGCGTGCACCGTTTCAAAAGGTGAATCATTATGAAGACTTTGCAATCGATAAATGATTTTTCAAAAAGACCTTTAAAACTATACATTGAATAGAATGGATCATAAGTCATCGGTCATGGGCATTATCATTAAACTGCCCTACATTTGCATATCAATGTAAAACGTAAATATAAAATAATTTATCAAGCCCAGCTACATTCCATCATCGTAAGTTCAAGACGGACTCTAGCACCGGCCTGTTTCAACGGATGTCTAAGAATGTTACATCCATGTTAGACTTTCGCCATTGATGCGGGATCTTGATCAAAGATAAAAATATAATTGATTGGCAAAGTGCTCTTGCAATCGTTGGCATCCTTTGCCTGACAAGAAGACTGCCAAAAAGACAGTCGATACATATAAACAACATGGCACTCGTCGAGTCAATTGGAAGAAAACTTTTTTTTTTATTTTGGAAATTGCAAAAATGTGAAAGAATGGTGGTGTATCAATATTAGAAATTTTATCAAGAACAAGTGCACCTAACTGAAATATATGTAAATCATTCATCTCTCACACGGGGATTTTTGTTACGGACTCCACATTGCAGAAGAGATAAACTCCTGTCTTAAACAAACAATGAAATGATATTATTGGATGAGACTAGATGAATCTAACACCGGTGAAAAGGCAAGAGCAAGAAATCTCAGACACCCAAGGGTAAGATTTCAATATTTCTCTGACGAGTCAGAGAACCATTGAAAATACCCGATGGTGTCTGAGATTTCTAAATTGGTGTTTGATTAATTTTCTCACTTTTGAAATCACAAACAACGATTTATTCACAAAGAAGCCGTACTTGACATCCGACTTTCCTAAGCGACGTCAGTGACTTCAGAATACGTTGCTTGGTAATTTCTGTCTTGTACCGGGGGTGGGGGTGGGGGGAGGTCAAGACAAGGAAATCTAAAAATAGGAACTGTTCTCTATCAGAAGTGAGAAAAGTACGTGGGAACCTTACCGTCAGTCCAAAAAAATAATGCAATTACAAAGGCAACATTGGAAAAACAAAGCAACAAAGACATAATATGAGCACGAAACAGGAAAGACAAATTAGGACACACAAATACAAAGATGAACAATACGTGCCCAATAAAAAAACTGTGGTGAGGTCAGGTGCACCGGTAAAGGAAGAATCTCCTGCTTCTTATAAGACATCCCCATGCTGAAGATGCCAAATCCGGTAGTAAGGAAAAATCCGGTACAGGAAATAACAATTAAGCTTTCAAAAGGCATCTAGGAAACAGATATCCCATAGCGGTGCACCAGATGGTGATGTCGAAGATATGATTACAGTCGTTATGTTTATTGTATAGCGATGCCAAAATAATTAACAAAAAACAATAAAAAAAACATGCATTACGAATTATTTCATTTTCAAGTTGTAAGTCACATTTAAGTATCAAATAATTGTCACACATCTCTCAAAAAATACATTGATCTCCATTATTAGTAGTTCAAATCAAACACCTTTGTTTTTTTTTTTTTTTTTTTTTTTTTTTTTTTTGTTTTTTTTTTTTTTTTTTGCAGGACACATAAAAATAAGACAATGGTTNACAGACACCACTTGGTAAGCAAAACTGACCAAGAAAAACGCTTTGCGAATACTTGTGGTTCGGACTAGACATAATGCTACTTTTGGAATGAACGTTAGTACATATTTTAAAAAAAACTAAATACATGAAATTGGAGGGATAGAGAAGAAGTTTTTTAATGTTATTCAATTGCAATTACTTACCCTCCCCAAAATAATACAGTAATGTGTTGCCATTATTATCAGTGACAACTTTTATACACGAGTACAGATCAGATATATCCACTGCAAAATCATCTCCAACTTCCTTTGTTGATCTGAAAATATTAAATGATTCAGTCTTCAATTCCTGCGTTGTAACTGTAACGTCATCAGATAGTATGTAATATACATTCACCGAAAAGAACTAATTGACTTTAAATTCAATGAATTTTAAGTGCTTATAAACGAGGCTTGTCCAGCTTTCAAAAACAAAATTTTGAAAAGTTTTCGATGTATTTTCTGTAAGTTGTATCTGTTTTTTTAGACACTTGAAATCTACTATGATTCCTTATATGTAGTTTACATGAAACATTTTATTCTAAAAATTAGGTACCACAACAGAAAATGATGTTCGACTATTCTATTGAATAAAAGATGTGAAGTTTGAGTTAATTGAAAAAAAATGACTACGAAATTCGAAGATTTCAATGGGATCCAGACTTTCTGCTGTGGGCCATTACTTTTCCATAAGTGGGGGCTCGGAATCCAATTTTCCCAAAAACCTCTAGGAATTTTGAAAATTCGCCACCCTGTGCCTTTGGATTCGCCATTGAATACGATGCAGTCAATTTTTTTTCACGTGAGCTAATACCAAACGGGTTTTTACTACTTCATTTTTTAGTTACATTTAGGAATAAATTCATTATCAACAGTTGTCGCGCGGTGGTCTATTCTGCAAAATTGGTAGATTGCTATGAAATTCGTCATATTATTAGTATTATTATGCCAAAGAATTCAAAAAAATAAATTAATGCTCACATTTTTCACGATATTTGCGAATTGTTTAAATTAAAATGTACATCTATTTCGGAGCATGCAAAACGGATTTTGCTTAGAACCACTGTGAGTGCCCGAGTTTTGAATGTTTTGTTTTTATTTCCGCCTTTTGCGGCTGTCTAGTTTTTTTCGGTTTTGTAATTACCAAATCCTTTGTTTCTTCGGCATTTTACTGTCGTTTTCTCAGAACTATCAATAATATAAGTTGTTTCGTTTCTTAAACATATTTGTGAGACTACAATGTATTTTAAATGCCTAACATAATATCATAAGTTTTTGATAAGACGAACTAACTAAATACCGAAGTTTCTGTAAATTTCGTTTCTTCAATTATCCATTATAACGATAAAAGCGTTGTTCCATTGCAGTAGTGTATCACGTCACTTTGGGCCCATAAGGCCAATGTTAAAGTTCCCTCCTAACTTCCCTCCGAAATTATCGATCGCCTTGGTTAGTCAATTATCAGTTTTTTTTAAAACTAGTTCTGTTTGTAATTACTGTCATTTCGTTTATCGTATACAGACATGGATATTTTAACCCGTCCCTAAGATATATTTATAGTTGGGTTTATGCTTTAAAAGCCCGACCTCTTCCCAGGTATCCCTTTCATTTTGTATAATGTCTTCAGCCCCGTCTTCAGCGTCTTGAACGTAGAGCACCGCAAAGGTAGTGTAGCGGTGTGAAAGTGGTGGGACGCTGGAAGATATTTAGTCATATATTAAACTTATAATCCCTAACGTAACTCTTCATGACCTTAACTAACCCACCTAGTTATACCTAAAACCTAACCCTAACCCACTATGTTTGGGTAACTCATTATCTTTATTTTTTGTGTTGTTCAAAATTACTCCGGAAGCTCTTTAAATGTATTTCATGTTTTTCCGTGCTTTTCTATTGTTTGAGTTGTCTCCCTTGTTTGTGTTCTAATATTAACCCCAAACCCTTGTGTTGTTTTCTATCGATTTATTTCCCTGTTCTGTTCTGCCTTCTTTTGTTCTGGCCTATTTCCCAACCGTAACTCTAACCTTCTTTTTGTCTCTGTATATGTACTTCTCTCTCGTTATTTCGGGGTCATTATTGACTTTTTGTGCATTTCCTTCATTTTTGTTTTATCTATATGTTTTTCTTTCAATTAGGCAATAAAATATCAACTAAATTACAATATACATAATTTATTTTCCCCGTTATGAAGTGGTCATGGGCTTGGGAATGGGGAACTTTTAAAAATTATTTTTAAAAAAAATTAAAAATAATAATAATGTGTTGCTAATGTCTGTTTTCTCTCTTCCTCTCCCTTTAAATTCTCCCATCCTCTCAATTCCCGGGAATAGCAAGCGAGCAGTACGAGCAGCGTGAGCGTGCATTTAAACGGCGAATTTATAACTTTTCCCACCACAAGATTCCAGGGCACTTGTCACTCCACCACATACCGTTGAATTCCCGAGATGAGCACGCGAGCAGCACGAGCAGCGAAATGAGCACGCGAGCAGTGAAAATGAGCAGTGTGAGCCGCGGAATGAGCACGTGAACATATTTTACGAAAGAATATGGAGTAAATGAACATGAGACCATAACACATATGTTAACTCCAATTGCAATAATTTTAATGAGCTGTATGGCCATTTCGGAAATTAATTCCTCATCAGCAGCACTAGAACCCAGACAAAGGAAATCAATAATTTCGAAGAATGTTTGAAATGTATATAACCAAACGAAGTCCGAATAATTAGTAATATCAAATATAGCTAAGGACAAAACTATGATGGAGGGAGTTAATCCTTAGGTTTTAGAATTTACATAAATTTAGATAATAGTAATTGAACAAAGTGTACACATGAGATATTATCTCACGTACAAGTACACCATATCTAAGAAAAATAAAGAGCATATATCTCTACCACGGGGAATTGTTTTACCAACTCCACACTGCAATAAAAGGCAAACTCCTGTATTAAATATTTATAAAAGGATATGGAGTAAATGAACATGAGACCATAACTCATGTGAATAACTCAAACTGCAATAATTTTAATGAGCTGTATGGTAATTTCGGAAATTAATTCCTCATCAGTAGCACTAGAACCCAGACAAAGGAAATCAATAATTTCCAAGAATGTTTGAAATGTATATAGCCAAACGAAGTCCGAGTAATTAGTAATATCAAATATAGCTAAGGACAAAACTATGATGGAGGGAGTTAATCCTTAGGTTTTAGAATTTACATAAATTTAGATAATAGTAATTGAACAAAGTGTACACATGAGATATTATCTCATGTACAAGTACACCATATCTAAGAAAAATAAAGAGCATACATCTCTACCACGGGGAATTGTTTGTTTTTTTTTCTTAAAACGGCGAATTTGTCCCTTTTCCCAACGCACAACAGCAGCAGCAGCAAAATTCCAGAGATGAGCACACGGGCAGCACGAGCAGCGAGATTAGCACATGAGCATACCCTTAAACAGCGAAAATGTAGCTTTTCCTACCGCACAGCGGCTTCAGCAGCAGCAGCAAATATTTCCGAAATGAGCACGCGAGCAGTGAAACGAGCACACGAGCAGCGATATGGTCAGGTGAATATACCCTTAAACAGCGAAATTACCACCACACAGCGGCTGCAGCAGCAGCAATATTCCCGAGATGAGCACGCGAGCAGCACGAGCAGCGAAATGAGCACACAAGCAGTGAAACGAGCACGCGAGCAGCGACATTCCCAATCTAACCGTATTTAATGCTTTGTTCTGCAAAATTTCTGACGATGGAGATAACGAAGAGTCTCCGTTAACGGTTAGTCTTCTTCATCTCTTAAACGTTTGGCTGTATCTCTGATCTTTTTGTGAATTGGATCTTTGTTGAAATCCTACATCCAGAACACCGTTTCCAGGTATTGTTTTCTCATATCGTCTCTAGAAAGTTTATTCATGTCTTCATATGCGGCTAAACGAGCCTTTTCGGAATCGTGTCCTTCTTCCACCAACTCTTCTACTTTCTTGGTGTATTCTGGCTCGAGTTTGTCAAATGTTTGATTCACGATCAGCTTCCATGGAGGCTCTTGGTCATCTTCATCGTCAGTGCTTTCGTCTGTGGACTATTCTGATGTATGAGAGTCCTTACTTTCCTCAATGCTATATACAGATTCGTCAGAGTTATTGCTTTCTTCTGATACGTTGTACTCTGTCTCCGATTCAGTTGGCGAAGTATCTTTCATGTCGTGTTTCTGATTCTTGTGGCGAACGAGATTGAAGTGACGATTGGTCGTGTATTCACAAAGGTCGCAGTGATATATTACAGACGTCTTCCTCTCTCTGGATTCGAAGTACGAATGACGAAATTTTGCAGAACAAAGCTTTAAATACGGTTAGATTGGGAATGTCGCTGCTCGCGTGATCGTTTCACTGCTTGTGTGCTCATTTCGCTGCTCGTGCTGCTCGCGTGCTCATCTCGGGAATACTGCTGCTGCTGCAGCCGCTGTGTGCTGGTAATTTCGCTGTTTAAGGGTATATTCACCTGACCATTTCGCTGCTCAAGTGCTCGTTTCACTGCTCGCGCGCTCATTTCGGGAATATTGCTGCTGCTGCTGCAGCCGCTGTGTGATTGGAAAAGCTACATTTTCGCTGTTTAAGGGTATGCTCATGTGCTCATCTCGCTGCTCGTGCTGCTCGAGTGTTCATCACGGGAATATTGCTGCTGATGCTGTTGTGCGTTGCGATCGCCTTTTAAATGTATGTTCACGTGGTCATTCTGCTGCTCACGCTGCTCATTTTATCTGCTCGCGTGCTCATTTCGCTGCCCGTGCTGCGCGCGTGCTCATCTCGGGAATTCAACGGTATGTGGTTGTGGTGACAAGTGCCCTGAAATCTTGTGATGGGAAAAGTTATAAATTCGCCGTTTAAAGGCACGCTCACGCTGCTCACACCGCTCGCGTGCTTATTTCGCTGCTCGTACTGCTCGCGTGCTCATCTCGGAATTGAGAGGATGGGAGGATTTAAAGGGAGAGGAGGAGAGAAAAAAGACATTAGTAACACATTATTATTATTTATTATTTTTTCAATTTATGTATATTGTAATTTAGTTGATTTTTTATTGGCCAATGCCTAATTGAAAGAAAAACATAAAGATAAAACAACAATGAAGGAAATGCACCAAAAAAATCAATAATGACACCGCAATAACGAGAGAGAAGTACATATACAGAAACAAAAAGAAGGTTCGAGTTACGGTTGGGAAATAGGCCAAAACAAAAGAAGGCAGAACAGAACAGAGAAATAAATCGATAGATAACAACACAAGGGTTTGGGGTTAATATTATAGCACAAACAAAAGAAAAGCACGGAAAAACAGGAAATACATTTAAAGAGCTTCCGGAGTAATTTTGAACAACACAAAAATAAAAATAACGAGTTACCCAAACATAGTGGGTCAGGGTTAGGTTTTAGGTATAACTAGGTGGGTTAGTTAAGGTCATGAAGGGTTACGTTAGGGATTATATGTTTAATATATGACTAAATATCCTCCAGCGTCCCACCACTTTCACACCGCTACACTACCTTATCTATTACGTATCTGTGCTTTACGTTCAAGTGCTGGGAGACGGGGCCGAAGACATTACACAAAATGAAAGGGATACCTGGGAAGATGTCGGGCTTTAAGCGTAAATCCAAACTACAAATATATCTAAGGGACGGGTTAAAATATCCATGTCTGTATACAAATAAACGGAATGACAGTAATTACAAACAGAACTAGTTTTTAAAAAAACTGATAACTGATTAATCAAGGCGATCGATAATTTCGGAGGGAAGTTTGGAGGGAACTTTAACATTGGCCTTATGGGCCCAAAGTGACGTGATACACTACTCATTGCTTAATATTACCATGTAATGTAGAGACTCTGTCCCATTTGCATTTACTCCATATCCCTTCATTGTTAATGTATTTTCAGTAAAGATTAATCAAAACGTTTGGAAAACCATTTCTTACTACGCCTATTACCTCTTTAAATGTATATTTAATCGTACATATCAGTGAAATTGGGTGGCCTAGAATAGATTGCAATCAATGTTTGTATAATAAATTAGTACAAACTTTGTACTGAAAACCTCGTTATTTTATTTAAGACTTACTTATTTCATTGTTCTCTGTCAATTTTTATACATTGATGAATATTTACGTCTAAAATTAAGGCTGTATGATGATTTTTACTTCCAAATTAAGACATTTTCCTTTTAGCAGCAATGTACCTACCTCTGCTACGTATTAAGTGTATATTTCACAGCTGATTTGTTAATGTAAAGCTTGTAGTTCATACAGTGAATTCTTGAAAAGAGCAAAACACTATCGAAACTTCTAAGTCAGGGATATATTAAGCCTCTATTACTTTCATCCCTTCAGAAATTTTGTGGCCGTCACCACATTATAGATAGATATGAAATGTCGGTCTCACAAATGAAAACAGACATTTTCAGATAGATTCATGTCTCCTGAGACTTGACTATGTGTCATGTGCATTTACTCCATATCCTTTCATTCACCATGCAGTGTCGTTACTCTTCTGTTTTCAGGTTTTCTTGTTTTTGTCTCTCCTCTGGACTAAAATTTAAGTAATCTTGTGATTTGTTCCTTTGGTATTTTACTATCGTTGTTTTCACATGATTTCAGATTATGGATCTCCAAATCTACATTATACTATTGTTGCTTTACACATATAGAATTTCAAATCTTTTGAGTCTATCTGCAAAGAAGAGACAAAATTGAAATGGTCGACCATAAGCAGAAACCTAATTTATATTAACATCGGTATTTTGTTATTTACTTCAGTAAAGCTTCGATTTCTGGACTGAATAAAAGATGGTCATTGTCATTTTTTCGAATGATAGAAAAGTGGATTAAAACACAAAAGAATGCATTAATCACAAAATAAAAACAGTCAAAAATAATTTCTTTTAGCTGTACACAACTTATGTAAAAACATCAATTTAAAAATCAAAAAGAAAACTTAATAGCATTATCTGTTTTGTCCTTAAAGCAAAAAAAAATCACTTTAAATCGTACAATAAGTCATATCTTACTTGAACAAGTAGTAACCGTTTTTTTCTCCTATACATATATATGTATCAGGGGCCTTTCCAGCTACTGTTATTGGCCTTGGAGAAGTGTACACAACATTATCCTGATTAAATGTTCCTGCAGCAATTATATCACCAGCAGTATTTCGGGCTACAAATCTTTGTTGCAAGGTATTAGGAATAGTACAGTTTTCTGGAAAATAAAAGTTTGTTTCTTAGGTTTAAGATCTACATGAATTACAAGGTATCATACCACCGTTGATTTTGTCCTATATGTATTTTTTAAATTGGTCATTTTCTGAGAGCTATAACACATTTACTGTCGTTTCAAATAAAACGAAACTTCTTACCTAGTTTATTAGATATATAATGAGCCTCCAAAAAAATTTAAGGACAACATTCATTTAATATAAGAAAATGCACTCCACCGGAAGTATACTACTAGCAAAAATCAACTTTCACTTTCACTGCCAACCCGTGAAATGGTCATGTCATTGTTTTTACCAAAACAAATTTATTACAACTTATAGGAAACATATGAAGATTTTTTTTTGTGTGTGTACCTAAGATGTTCAGCTTTCAAACAGTACATGTATGCATGTTAATTACATTGTATACAGAACTATTTCAATCATTCCATAGAAATATTCATACTCCATTGATAAAGTACTATTTTAACATACAACCCGGGCGGAAGAATTCCCTTTTGTTGGTATGATACCTAAAAAACGAAATATCCGATCAATCCGGCGAGACGATATGCACAACTAGGCATGATGGCCAACAATCCTGTCAAGTTTGGTTGAAATCCGATAAAAGACGTCCACAAACATACTTTTGCAAAGTTCTAAGTCAAAAAGGGGCATAACTCCAACAAAAATTAGCTGATCAATCTCGCAAGACAATATGCACAACTAGGCATGATGGTCAACAATCCTGTGAAATTTAGATTAGATCCGATCAAAGATGTAGGAGAATTGGCGTCCATAAACATAATTTTGCAAATTATAAGTCAAAAAGGGGTATAACTCCAACAAAAATTAGCCGGTGAGACGATATGCACAACTAGGCATGATGGCCAACATCCTGTGAAGTTTGGTTGAAATCCGATAAAAGATGTAGGAGAATTGGCGTCCACAAACTTTGTGACGGACGGACGGACGGACGGTCTGACGGACAAAGATAAAAACAATATGTCTCCCCTTAAGAGCGGGGAGACATATTTCCTGTTATTTCTTGATATAGTATTTTCTGAGTGTGGTTGATATAAGTTTGTCATATGGACAATACCTCGTTACCCTTTATTTTCAATTCTTGATATGGTTTCTGTAAATGTATATTGGATTATATTTGATATATTCAATCTTTCAAAATCAATTTGTTATACATGAAACCAACCTTAATTATTTTCTACTTGTCAGCTCAAAGGTGACATAATCACCAATTAAAAAAATGAAATTTTGATTACAATTGTGAATGAAAGGATATGGAGTAAATGCACATGAGACAAAGTCTCTACAAATACATGGTTAAAACAAGCAAAGGAACAACGCTTTTATTGTTGTTCTTCATTTGAAAGTCACCATGAAGCCTTCAACAATGAGCTTTGCTCATACCTCATAGTAATCTCAAGCCTCAATTAATTATGACCATAATTAAACTTTAATCAGGACTAAGATTTCACAATCCATTCTTTATACAACTATTTCCATGGAATAAGATTGTTCTTTAATCATGTAGTTGAGGATCCATGGAATAGTGTTTCCAATGATGAATTGGTATAAACAAATCAGAAAAGGGTGTGAATGGACCAGTTGTGCAAGATTTTCAAAATCTTATCCAACATAAAGTTATATTCCGAACTGAATCAGAAGAGAGACACTTGCACAAAATCAGAATTTTCTTATTTTTTAGCATTCATGATATAATCTGTAACAAAATTAAAATGAATTTCCATTTTTGTATTTTTGATTATATTTATTAAAAAATTCAATAAAAATTGACTGATCTTAGAAACATTTAACCCTTAGGAATAACTTTTAAAAATACTGATCGTTCTATTTCCACATTTTTTTTCCATTTTTACAACATAATTGTAGAACTTTTTTTTCAATTTTTACAATTGAATACAATTTTATAAGATTTACTATATAGTTCTTATGAAAAGAGCCCTGATTTAAGATTTTAATATTTTCCTTGTAATCAGAATGTTATCATTAAGTAAATTATAGTTATATTTTGTCTCTAAACAACTCTCGCTTGATGATTTTCTCCTCTGGTCTATCCAAAAGAGCTCGGAATTAAGGATACTACAGACACTTCAATATCGGCCTCATTCCATTACCTTCATCTCGAAATTAACAACACAGGTAGACTTCAAACAAACGCGATGACTTCACTTTTCCAATAGTCAACTTCCCTTTTCTTTGTAGCAACGTCCCAAAAGCGCCGGAATACGGAGTTTACATCTCCCATCTCATTCACTATCCAAAAGCTTGTGGTCGGTACAGTAACTTCTTTGATATAGCCCGACTGCTAACATATAGGCTACTTAAAGAAGGCTTTGTTACCAAAAACTTGAAGTCATCCCTCGTGGAGTTTAACGGTCCACATTACCTATCTTTAATATGATTAAATTAAATTGCATGTAGTCAGATTTTTGGCTGATTAATGATAACACTGATTACTTTGAAAATGTATTCGATTACAGCTGATAAATGATTACAATTACAGTAACCCATTCTCTGAAAACGAACAAAAATGTTGTCCAGCAAAAGATTGAGTGCATTGATCAAATCATCACATGTCCAGGAATAATGATTATTGTAAGTGATATTAGAGAATGTGAGAACAAATGAACTGCAGACAAGAAAATTACAAAAAAAACATTTGATAATTTTTCCCATTTGTATTTAATAAAAATAATTTTTATGCAGAAATGTTGTATAACGTGTAGAATAATCAAAACTGTCGAAGGAAAAGACTGGCCTTTGAATTGACTGCAGTTTATCTAAAACTTCAATAGAATTTTTCAAAGTCCAAAGGTATTTTACACCAGAGTTTTGGTAAATTTTTTACAGTATTAAATAACCAACTCCTTTATACAAGTAAGTGTATTGGTTAAATGGATGGGTAAATTAGTAGTAGAACTATGGTGGCATAGTACTGCCCCCTACTAAAATAAGTAGACTTGTCAGATATTGATGTCAACATGTCAGATATTTATGTTGACTTGTCAGATAATTATGTTGGCTTGTCAGATAAATAATTATTTTGTTATGTGGTCTTTTGACCAGCTAACGCCAATGTCTGCCATCCAAAAGTCAACATAAATATCTAACAAGTCCACATAATTATCTGACAAGTCGACATAATCATCTGACAATTCCACGTAATTATCTAACAACTCCACATAAATATCTGACAAGGCGACATAAATATCTGACAAGTCCACATGTCAACTTGCTAGATAATTATGCCGACTTGTCTGATAATTATGTATGTGGACTTGTCAGATATTTATGTTGACATTTGGACGGCACACATTGGCGTTAGCTGGTCAATAGACCACATAATAAAATAATTTTTTATCTGACAAGTGAACATAATTATCTGACAAGTCAACATAAATATCTGACATGTTGACATCAATATCTGACAAGTCTACTTAATTATCTGACAAGTAGGGGGCAGAACTATGCCACCATATAGAACAGTTACTAGATCCTGAAATAAAAAGATGTTTGAAGGGATTGTTATGCAGCTTAGGAACCCAGTACATGGTAGCTATCTTGACATAAAACGGGCATCGTAAAATGTAGTGAAAATCGTCCCCTATTTCCCGAAATGGGAAAAATAAGTAGAGGATATAACAGGGAACATTAACAATGGCCGGGTGTTACAAACTCATACCACTATTTACCAGAGACCTGCACAAGAAAACGATAAAAAAGACAAAAGACAAACGTAGACAACGATAGGAACCCCCTTCTCCATCCCGTATCTCTATCGAGAAATAAACATACAAATAAAACCGAATACATGTAGACTACTTACTCCAAGACCACTATTTTGAGAACGAAAGAATAAGACATCGCGTTATTAAAAAAAGATGGGTCAAGGAGTGATCGCCGCAAAGCTGTCGGCTAGATCAAGGAACCTACTCTGCTGGTAAAACAGGAGAAAAAATTATACTCAAAACTTCTCGAAGGGTTTGGGAAAGAATTAACATGGATTTCAGTAGACATCGGCAGTATCAGTGAGAGGTCAATACACCTGTAAAATCTTCAGGTTATTGGATCCCAAAGCCAATTTAACGGGGTAATGCAGAATATCCTGTCAATAACCCTTACTTCGAAAAGAATTTAAGTTACATCCCAGTTTTTCTGGATTTTTAAATCATTTTTTGACATTCCGTAAAACGAGGATGGGAAATTCCGTTAGTAATGAGCTGTTTTGCGAGTCACATCCTATTAAGGTATCAAATGTTCATATCTTCTTTAACGGTTCACCTCTTTAACCTTATTAGTTTATGAAATCTGTAACCTTGTTGGTAAAGTCAATTTAAGTAGACGCGTGCGAATCGTACTAGTTGAGATATATACGCTGGATATAGGTTTAGCAGGGAAACCCAAATTGCTAAATTAAATGCATGTTAACCTCAGCTCCTGTAAATTTTCATTTAAAAGATGAACAAAAATGATACGATATAAAAATAAAACAATCGGTAACCCTCGAAAAAAAAGGGTTTCTGAAGATAAATACATACATATTCACCTCAGCTTGCTATGATTACCTGTCGCTGTCGGTAAGTGGATTTCAATGTGTAGAATTAATCAAAACTTCGGAAAAATAGGTTAACCGAAATTAAAAACTGATAGCCTCGGATAATATTTTTAATATGAAAATAAATAAAGAAGAAACAAAATTTATTTTTATATAAAATCTCACTTGTTTGAATTGTTGAAATGCACATATGCAGAAGCTAAATTCACAGTAATTTCTGTATTTAGTTATTTGTTATGATAAATAATCAGATATATTTTTATGATAAATAATTTTCAAATATTAGAACATATTGAACATATTAAAAACATGTATGTGTTTATCTGGATTCATTTAGTAAATTGATCTCTTTCAAAAAAAAACTTTCCTTACACCTTGGAAAGACCGAATGCATTTTATTTGGCCCAAAAAGGAAACGTAAAAAACAAGGATTTCTGTATTAAACATAATGATCACATGTTTCAATCTCAACCAAAATATTAAATATTTAGCCATAGATATTGATCAAAATGTGTCGGCTGAAACTAAAATAAACTCTATCATAGAGTAAATTCAGAACTAAAGTTTATGTACAGGATACACGAAAGACACTGCACTTGTAACATCTGCTCAATACAGTCCGTGCCATTTTGATTATTCTTGCTCCTCTTGGTTTTCCGCTGTATCCCAAACTTTAAAAAAGAAACTACCTATAGCACAAAATATACTTGAAAGATTTGTTTACAATGTCGGACCAAGTTTTTGTATAAAGTACGACTTTCCGAATTATCTAGCCTTGGACCCGTGAATGCTGAAAACAGAATTAAACAGCTACGATTGAGTCAAACTTACAAAATATAACAACAAATATCGGTTTTATGAAAGACAAACAAAGAAATTTAGCGAACATCACGCATATTAAACAAAATCTAGCAATGATTATTATCCCCGCACTTTCGAAGAAAGTTCGGGGATAATGTTATACCCTCCGTCCGTCCGTCCGTCCGTCACACTTTTCTTGTGACTCAAACTGCTCCTACATTTTTGGATTTAGGGATTTAATTTTGTTGTAGAATTGTTGCATATAGTGTGCAGATGCGCAATAAGCTTTCGGATTTTCGATATTGGTCTTGGTGCAAACAAGAGGCCCCATGATGTCAATTTTTACACATGTGGCATGTGACACAAACTCCTCCTACATTTATGGATTTAGGGATTTAATTTTGTTATAGAATTGTTGCATATAGTCTGTAGATGCGCAATAAGCT
>MJUU01062438.1:39043-57697 GCA_002080025.1 Modiolus philippinarum
ATTTTGGTAAATTTCCTGAAAGTCTCAAAGACCACTTATTTTTTGGAATTCTACCTAGCAACCATACTTAAATTGTTTATTTAGTTTAGGAAAAACATTTTCATCAACTGGATTTCAAAAATATTTATTCCAATTTTGGTTAATTTCCTGAAAGTCTCAAAGACCACTTATTTTTTGGAATTCTACTTAGCGACCATATATCCTAGAATTCTTTTAGTAAAAATAATGACTATCAATAGGTAGATTTCAAAGATAATGAAAAAAATTATGCCAAGGGTGTATAACAACTGTTTTCTGTGTCAAACAGGGAGTGCGGGGATAGCTGTCGTTTCCGACAACATCTAGTTTTTATTATGATTATGAAAATAAAAGGAGTCAATTGTACCACTTTTTTTCCTCCAATGTTATCAAACATTGGAATAGGAAAAAGAAGGGAAACGGGGAATGTGTCAACGAGACAACGACCCAAAGGAGAGTAATAACAACTCAAAAATATTTTAAATCATTCAACAATTTAGATCAGTTTAAAATACTAGTAAAACCTCATCTTATGTCTGAATGCGAAAAAACAGAAACATAACCAAACTCTGAAACCAAGTATCTGTTTTAATTAAACCCCTACCGGCTTCGCCGAAGGGTACTTTAGGTTTGAACTCCGTCAGTCTTCCGGACTTCTTTCCAATACTATAAGAGATATTTATTTTATATTCGGTATGTAAGTCTATCACAATGAGGATGCAGATCACAGTTATTTTGTGTAACGTCATAATGAACAAATCAATAAAAACTACCCCCTCCTTTATATAATATGTATTAAATTATATGTGGACATCTATATACCAATGGAAAGCTTAAAATCTCAAGTTTCATGATATTTAAAAATATTAATAAATTTGACAAAGGTACATGCAAACTGAGATGATTACAATTGTGGACAAAATGGTAAATTTCACTGAAAATTGCACGAAATCAGGCCATATTGAGCCAAAAATTTCAGCAATACTGGTGCAGAAATTACCATTGAAATCAAATTCATTGCAAAGAGCGTGATTTCTTCTTTCTTTTAAGTAGGGTTTTAGGGTACGGTCACTGGCTCCGAAAGCTGCTATTTTGCCTGGCAGCTGAGTTCAAAATTTAGCACATGGCAAACTACAGTGTTCATCCAATTCACAAAATAAAATTTGAAATTAAGCTCTGACTTCAATTATCTATTAATTCTATCATCAAGTCCAACTCTAAACATAAATATAAAAAATGTTGACATTTTCAATGTTAGAACCTTAAAATAGCAGGGAATCCCATAGATGATGTAATCATCTTGGAAAAGCCCACTCGCAAAATTTACGAAACTGTGTCTTGCTACCTGAATTAAAGATCAAGGCTGAGTTTGGTTCTGGTCCATTAATTTTTGACAGAGTTATGGGCCTTGGACTTAGAACATTTTGGTAAAATTTAGGTTTTCTGGACTTTTTTTTCTAAACCGTTCTAGATATTAAGATAATATTTGCTATGTGAGTCTGCCACTATGAGTTACAGATCAAGATCTAGTTTAGTTCCGGTCCATTGATTTTTGACGGAGCTATGGGCCTTGCACTTGGAAAACCTTTCTGTTACTATTTTTGCTGGTATTACAAAGATTTATTCCACCGGTAGGGGACTTCTGCACTGCCTCGCAATACGCTCCACATTTGTTTTAATAAATTTACCATGCCCTCTTTTCCTCAGCCCTCCTTAGCTGTTGATTTTATCTGAACCAAATTTTACCATTTTACATTTTAGCTGTATCTATTTAGATGTCTTATTTATTAATTAGATTACTACTACTACTTGTTAAGTAAGTGAGAACAAACTGTAATTCTTTAAGGGAATAAGCCAACGAAAATGGCAACATCGGAAATATTGTCATACATGTACAAAGACATTATATCAGTACGGCACATAAAGAAAAAATCTAGAAACATATACAATCAACAACGAGGCTTGTTTAGGGATGGGATATTTACGACTTTTACTAATGGGATATGGGATATTTCTACGGCAATATTGGATATTGGATATTTCATTAATTATTAGGATATCTTCAATTTTCAAATGATATTTCAGTCCAGACTTACAGGAATATATGCTATTGGGACCCCATATAGGTGAGATCTTCTGTACCGGGAGAGTAAGAATCTTCTGCTTCTATAATACACACAGCGAAAGGTCCTTACAAATCGGCAGCTCTACTGACACCAAAACACGCTTGTTTAGGAAATGTTCGCTGTTTAAACACAATATAGTTGATTGAATGTAATTCGAATTTCTGCTCTCTCTCTCTCTCTCTCTCTCTCTCTCTTCATAAGGGTATTGTTTTTAAATATTATAGACGTATTTGTAATACTTGAAATCAATTAAAAATATAAATGTTTTTTACATTAAAAATTGTTTCGAAATATTTAGAAAATCGGGTTAAAAAAGAATTTGGCTCATGAAAAAATGATTTTCTAAACAATTTATATGGAAAGCCATAATAAAAAAGTAGTCTGAAAGAAGTTACTCACGACTTTTGCAATGCAGAATCTGTACAACAGCAATCAAACAAAATGCTAGAGACTTCATTTTGACAAAAGTCTTACGGAGTGAAGTAATGGTTCAAGCATATGTATATTTATATGTATATGCGCCTTAACTGTATACAGAAGTAGGCGGAGTTTCTGGGACCTCTTTTCATATAAGTGGAGTTGTTTGAAAGGTTAACTGGGTAATTGACAGCAAACTTGGCAACTTTACTAGATGTGTGGGTTTTTCTGTAAACGCTCTTTGATATTCTACTATTATATGTAGGAAGTTGTATATGCGTAAAATTATGTATCATATTCATTTTTGAAGTTTCTTTCAGTGTAAATAATTTTAATGCTTCTCTTAACACTTTTTAGTTTTAATAAAAGGGAAATGTGTATATTTACCTGTTAAAAATCTGTATACGTTAATTTAAATAGTTTGCATTATTAACATAATTTTTAAGCGAAAATTGTTCGATATAGTCATCGTGATCATGAAAAAGGAAAGGTAATAACTTTATAATATACAAAATATATTTAAAAATGAAAAGTGAGAGATTTTGTACATCATACGTGTAAAACTATGCTCACTTTATACAATACAGTATTTATCTGAAACCATACCTACAGCAATGCAAACATAGCGACAAAAATATCATTAAAACTAAGCAAAAGAGAATAAACGTTCCAGAGTAAATCGGCAATTATTGCTTGATTAAGACAGACACAAGAAAAGAAAAACCATATGGAAGAAATCGCGTAATCGCATAAACAGCATGAGTTCTTCTCTGTCGTAGTCGATCTTTGAAGGATCGACTAATTGTAGACATTGTAGACCAAAGCTTTGGATGAGAATAAATTTGTTGCTGCCATTTTAATGGACCTTTCAAAAGCATTCGACTGCCTGTCCCATAACCTTTAAAACTTATGGCGTTAACCCATCTTCATTAAATCTTATTGAAAGCTATCTAAAAATATAGAAAACAATGTTTAAAATTAGGTTCCAAATATATAGTATTTATCACATACCGTTCAAAGGTGTACCACAAAGCTCAATCTTTGGCCCCATCCTATTTAATATCTTTTTGAACATTTTTACTTTATCCATAAAAGTGAACTTTATAATTATGCAGACGATAATTATTTATCATATGCAGATAAGGATATAAAAAATTTGGTTAAAACTTTGGAAGACGAAAGTAAAATTCTTATAAATTGGTTTGCAATAAATCAAATGAAAGCCAATCCGGGAAAATTTCCAGCGATTGCAGTAGGCAAAAAAACTTATGATAAAAATTTAACAAAATTTAATCTTGATGGAACTGAAATTGAATGTGAAACGGAGGTAAAATATTGGGGTTATCATTGATTTTAAACTTGATTTTAATGAACGTATATCTATCATTTGTAAAAAAAAGCTTCAAAACAATTAAATGTTTAAAAAAAATGGTAACCATCTTACAAAACTTGGAAAATTGACAATATATTATTCTTTTATAATGTCCAATTTTAATTTTTGTCCTCTTTTTAGCATTTTTGTGGGGAATTTAATACAAAAAAGATGGATAGATCCAGCAAAGAGCCCTAAGATTTATTTAAGAAGATTTTTCCGCAAGCTATGAAGAATTAAATTACCGTCCCTAAAAGTTAGGAGAAAAAAATCTTTGGCTATACAGATATATAAAATTATAAATAAAGATTTCCAGTAAACTTACAAGATTTAATTCAAATAAAAAATCAATCTTACTCTCTTGATACCAAAGCATTGCAGATATCCCACAGGTCAGAACTTCAGCATACGGTGTACAGTCTTTTAGGTACACGGGTGCAAAACTCTGGAATGAACTGCCAGACGAATTCCGAAAAGATATGTCTTTAAATCATTTTATGATAAGTTTATGATAAGTTCTTGGTTTGGCAGATCATTCTACTGTTTTGTCTGCAAATTCAGTTAAATATTTGCTGCTGCTATTGTTATTTTAGTCATATATTTTTCATTTTATTATTTTAGCTTCATTTATTTTTGCTTGATTTAAGTTTTTTAATTTGTTGTAACGTTTCCTTGTGCTTTTTATGTGCTATTTGATATGCTTTTTATGTGTTGTATGTGTGATAATGTCATTGAAAAAAGATGGAAAAAAATCCAGCAAATGAAATTTTGTTATTTTGTGTTTTGTTTTAAATGTCGGTTTAAAAAGTACTTCAGAGCCTATGTTTGTACTTATGCTTGTACCTACTATAAATAAAAAATAAAGCTTTATGAGGCCAAAAGTCAAAATTGTAGTTATTTCAGATTGTGTTAAAATTGACACGGTTTATACGACGTATGTTAACATTTCGTAGTTAAGATGGTGTTGCATCTTTGGTGTTCCACTGTCATTGTACTTTGCACGCTTATTTAAGATGGAGGGGGAATGTAAAAACGGCTTCATATCAAGCATAAGTAACTTAAAAAACCTCATCACAATATACGGATTTGACTGACGGCAGTTTTATGTCCCGAAAATTAATGTCTCCTCAGGGAAGAAGGTAAAACAAAATTAAAAGACTGACAGTAAAATGTGATTGAAATAGTATAGATTAAAGGGAAATCAAGTTTTACGAAAAGCCACCTTGGATCAATTATTGCACGAAGATAAAAAAAAAACAAAAAAAAAAAGAATGACAAAAGGTAGCAGAAAACAAATAAGTCAAGGTTTCTAAAACTTATTGCAAATATCAGACGAGGAGTGTGTTTATGAAACGAATATCGAATCGAAAATGAACTTGGAAGTGTGTATCTTAAGGCGAAGTGTACGTAATTAACTACTCCAACGATTTTTTTAAAATTTCGTATACAAATAGTGCATGGAAATATATAACAGAAAATCGAAAAAAATTGGGGGGGGGGGGGGTCACCGTTTTAATTTTCGAGATATGACTATTGAAGTTTACTGCACGAAACATTAAAATTACAAAGGATATATAGGGAAAAATCGTAAATATCGGATTGTACATTTACTTAAATCGGCTTGCAAATTTATTTATTCAACAATTTTTTGGAAAATTTGATATTTTATTAAAAAATTAATTTCGAATGCATTGATGTAAAGAAAGTCTCTAGCAACCGTGCTCGTTTTCAAGATATATCGCTATGAATCGTGGATTTTAATGTAAAAAATGCGTTTTTCCGGCGACGTTACTGAAGACGTTGCTTTTTTACTGTAACGCATGGCACTAACAATTATTTTTTGTGTGTGTGTGTTTGTTGACTTCAGTAGACTGTTGTCGTTATTTTATAAACACCAACATTTACCAGAAAACCGAATACAAATAAGACTTTACAGATCTTCCGATGCGATGTTGGAGGACAAGAAATGTTGGTCCGATTATTACATACCGAACTAAAGTTATGAATTGTATATATAAAATTTCCAAATCGTTCGAACTTTATTATCTTTTGCGCTTTGCTATTGTATCAAACTTTAGATTTTTAAAAATAGAAGTAAAACGTACATTGCATCAATTTATATAAAATTAGAACCTCTCTGCCGGAAGACTTTAGTAAGAAGAATAGCCATTCAGCGATGAACTTTGTTCCTATGTTGGACCATTTTCAAAATAAGCCCAAATATCGTTAAAAATCGTGGAAGGTGGTCTATGATAAATGTGCTTCTTGTGAAATAAAAATATTTATGCCAAACTTGTATGTTTTCTGACATTTGTATCCGTTTATACTACCCGAAGGACATAGAGAACCCAACTAATTTTTTAATGCGATAGTAACACAATTTCCCTTCAAAATGGCAGTTGGCATAGTTTGGTTCTGAAGGTGCTGTGCAACGAATTTCAACAGAAAGCTACAAAAACTTTCAAAATCTGTCAAAATTGCGCACAAGTGATAAGTACAGTTGCTTGATCTTTTATTTAAAACGTATGAAAATGTATTTTAATCAATTTTGTTTTTATAGTGTATTTAACAGATTACATGCTTAAACATTTTTGAAGAAGATAATATGAATTTGCAAAATTGCTATGCTGAATGAAATAAATTAACGGCGTTCCGACTTTTTTTAATTCAAATGTCGAAGAAAATCACGTCTGTATAGTGAATCTATAACCCCACCTATTTCCATTTTCACTACATTGAGGTTGAGTTGGCAAAAGGGGTTCTCGTTCCGATTTGCTCTCTATAAATTTAGCAAATTCCGAATTTCCGGACATATATTATGACCACAACCTGGTCAAAAGTTGTATATTTACATATGTTCAAAATGAGTTATATTGTTTGTTAATGAAAACCTCTTATTGTTTGATCAGTTGATCAATTATATTGAAGTTCGTGTTTTAACCTTTGCAAGAAACAACTTTTTGCGAATCCTGTCAAAGTCGGAATGAGAATTCCGATTTACCGTGACTAAAAGCACGCCAATCTCGTAACGCTATATCATTTGCATACCAAGTTTTCAGTCTTAAGAAAGGGCTATCCCGGGAATTGCACGTATGTCTTACTTGTAACGAAACAATAGACCGAATTTGTTTTACACCTCGAAATTCTCCGGATCCGGGTCCATTGCTAAAGATATTTCTACGCAGAATATGAATATTTTGCAATGCAAAGTAAGTTCTTTCATAGCTGTATAAAATAAACATAACACATAATTATACTCCACAAAAAAAAGATTAGCAACACATTTTCAACCGTTTTAAATTTTAACAAAAATGCTTAAATGCTGATTAATCCTGATCTTGACTAAAAATTACCGATATTTGCTTTAATTCGACCATAAACAATTCTTCATTTTGTCAGATTGGGTGTACAAGATATCAATTTCAAGTTATGATCCGAAAATTAAAATGTACTTTTTTCAGTAGGCAATTTTCATCTTTTGCAAAAAAGTGCAAAGATCACTTCGTGATCACTGTTATATAACAAGTTCTGGTAATCAAAAACAATTTGTTGGCTTTCGTTGCATGTAATGAAAATTTTGACATTTTTGCATTTCCCCCTTTTTCAATGTTTTTCTTTTTGTGTCGAGTTAGCTTAAAATTAATGCAATATTCAGATTTATGGACAGACGTAATGCTAATGATTAGTCGAACTCAAATCAAGCTCACAAATGTTTTTAATTTAATAATTGAGATTTGGTAACCTGAAAAATAGACCCTTTTTATTCACACCAATTGTTGCTAAACTTTTTGTGTTCAGTATACAAACTTACCATCCCAAAGCAAAGAGAAAAAAAGCCAGCACAAAAATAAGGTAACTGCACATGTATATCAGTTACTACTTCGATACTAGAGGGGGTCGGCCCCTTTTCGGGATGTCGGGCAATATCCTTTTAAGCCCGGGATTTCGGGTTTTTTATTATTTAAGCCTGGGATTTCGGGAAATGAATTCACCGTGAATCGGGATTTCATCAGTCTCTATGTTTCTTTATAGTTCGGGATTACGGGATTTAGAAAAATAAAATAAAACCGGGAGAGACCGTAAGAAAGGAGATAGGGGCGAAATAAAGGAGACCAAATGGGGCGGGAGTAAGGAGAAAGGCACCCACCTGTCCACCACCTCAAATTTACGATGACTTCGGTACTAAACTAAACACAATTGTGATAGTAAATACTGAAGTTACAAAAGCTTTGGCACAAAATTAAGATGAACTATAAAGGTACCAATTAAATTGACAGTAATTTCCGAAGTACAATAACTTTAATACTAATTAAATTTTCAAAAATTTCCGATCTAAATTAGCAGTAATTTCCTAACTGTATTTGTAACTTCGTTACTTGATTACAGTAATTCGGTACAGAAAGGGGATGCCAAGGCTGGGATTAACCATTTGTAACTTCGGGAAATCGGATGGCCTTTTTTAGAGGCCGGGACTTCGGGTAAAAATTGTCATCGGGACAAAGCAAGGGTCATTTTTAGACCCGTGAAATCGTGATTTTATGGTAATTTTATTAACGAGACTGGCAAAAAATTGTTTTTTTTAAATACGATATTCCGATGCACTTTTCGCAAAAAATGTCCGGGATTTTGGGATTTGCGTATTTTAATGACGGGAAATCGGGGTGAAATCGCCTCCCACAAAACGTACTATAGTTATATACAGAATTATAATTACAGAAACTCCAGCGGGACTAACTTCAATACGAAATGTACAATAACTTCAACGTAACATCGGTAGAACATGCCGAATTTACCGAAACGTAGCTGCAAAATTTACAAAAACTATATATGGTACTAAAATTACAGGACGGTTTAAGTACTAAATTTAAACATTAATATCCGAAATGAATTGACAGTATTTACAGTAATTTCCGAATAACTTCGGCATTAGAATTATAGTAACTTTGGTACTAAATTTACAGTAATTTCGATATTTATTGATACATTCATTTTTTTTTTTATTTCTCTTGTTTATATTTGCGGGTTTTTTATTCACTCAAACCTTTTTTATAAATGAGAAGGATTCAAGGTCGGCTAAAATTAGCAAGGACATTATTGAAAATTATTCACTATTTTATAAATATCTGTTATTCTCCTCATGTCTATCTGTATCGACCAATACGATACTGTATGAATAAAAAGATGGCTTGGGATAGAAAGAGAGAAGAATATGTAATTTATGTAACGAGGGAGTTGGGGACCAGTTTCACTACTTGTTTCAATGTAAAAATAACGAAATTAAAGAACTAAGAGAACAGTATATTCCAAAATACTATAGTAATAACCCAAATGAGTCAAAAATGAAAGGGACGTTAGAACTCTGTAATGCGAATTTGTTAAAAAATATTTCTTGCTTTATAAGGAAAGCCATGAAAATTTTCTGAAAACTATGTTCGATAATTGTTTGATTTTGATAAGTAAATGTGACATGTCAGCGTGGTTGATTTAAGATCATACTGTCTTTTATGATTTCACTATTTATATATATATATCTATTTGTTGTTTTACTGTTTATATATGTAATCTTATCTGTTTTCTATATGTATTATTTTATTTTATCCTCTTGTACACTTCATGTGTCTGAGGTTTTGAATAAAGCATTGAAGCATTGAATGCCTGACATTTCAGTATATAACAGCACTAACAGTTCCAAAATTTTTTACCGGTCTTATTATACTGTCTTGACAATTTCTTAAATATCTAGACTGACCATTTATACTTTTCTATTGCAAACAGACCCATCACGATAACATTGATCTCGATAACATTTCGACACCGTCCATTTTTCAATCATGACGTTACTAACGAGGCACGTCATTACTCCCACAATCCGCTAGAGGCGTTGAATTACGTACACTTTTAAGCACTAGCAGTTTGAATCCCTAAGAAATCTGGGGGTATCGTCACGTGCTCCGGAAGGATAAGCATGATCTATTCCCTGCATGGCACCCATCCCACTGTCGATGAAAAGTCCGGTTTTGTCGTAGTCTATGTATGTCAGTTTGGTTATAAACTCCGGATCAAAGGAATTAATTGCTTGTTTTTAAATACTTTTTGTACATTAAGGATGTTCGATGTTCAATTAGAAAATAAATAAGATTTCAAATAATATCTTCTTTCAGAAAACTAATAAAAAGTCATTTAAGAGGAAAAATTATCGGCTGCTGCTGTCACTGACAAAATAAAATTGGCGGGAAACTGTACCACTCTGAATTTTTCATGGGTTTAACATACATGTAAGTAATATTTATCTATGAATGAATGTGACAAAGTAAAATTTTGTCAGAATGCGGCTGAAGATTTATAAAATGCAACGTTGCATGGTCATACTATTATAATGCATTTCAATGGATTAAACCAGGGAAGTCCAAAAATCTGACAGAAATAGCAAAACGTAAATACCACAATGTCTCATACGATCATTAAAAAGTTCTTGAATAGATATCAGTCCTTTGTGGGAAAATTTGAAGTTTCGGTCCGAACTTTGATTCAAGACCTTTATTTACTTAAGAAATAATTAATGGATTGGAAATTTAACTATGTGCTGGGTCTTTATATTCGAATTTAACCCAGAGAGTTAGTGAGGGGTTAAATTTACGAATATAAAGGCCCAGCCCATGGTTAAATGACAATAACCATATACTTGCCATGAATTATTTCGATTCTAATATGACAGATAATGGAATTTTTCATTCTCAAGCGACCTAAGAGAAGGCGGATTTCCCACCTCTATTGTTGTCTGTGTCTATGACGTCACAGTACACAATCAAACAGATGCAAGTTCAAAATTCAAATCGAAAGCCAAACAATACGCATTTACGTGTCTGAATAACATGATTTAGTTAAAAAATGTTCTTAACCTTTATTTCCTTCATAGACTAAGCCGAGCAAAATTAAAAAGCATTATTGTTTTTCATCCCGTTTACCCATATTCCGATACCATTTGTGCATGTGTGAAATATATGGTTATCGAGTATTAAACTTGTTGACCATTAACAAGAGCCATGTAAGAATTAGTATTCTAACTCGTATATTTACGCTCTGGGTTAAGTCTGAATATAAAGGCCCACACAATGGTTAAATTTCCAATAACCTGTAATGGGAATGACAATTCCCGATTTCTCGGAATACTTGGACTGAATAAAAATGAGTAAAATCGCTTGAATTTCAAATAATATAATTAGGTATAACTGATTTTAGATACAAAGCATTTCATATAAATAAAATTTTCACCTATAGAAAGTGTTTAAATTAATAAATAGAACGTTTGTCTTGAAAATCAATGACAATGCAAGACGGAAAAAGATTCCGTTTCTCCCTGTCTGTTTGTGCCGTTAGAAGTTACGTCATCACAAATGTGGACCGGCACGTACCGGGCCACCGAGTCAGCCCGGCCGGAACATTTACATGTTCAGGTCGGTCCGGTCGGAAGTGGACTGGCGATTCTCAGAAGCCCAAACGGCTAAAGAACCATGTGAAGGCTTAAATTAAGAAATCAATACATAAATAACATTAAATAATATTCAATATAATATACAATAAATAGAAACCATTACGTTCCCCCTCCCGTAAGACATAATGTGGGAAACCGCATTATTCCAGAGTGAGAAAAGAATATAGTACAAGATATATAGCAACACGCAAAACATGATAATATATACACAATAAGAATATCAACAATATACACCAATATACTAATAACCATGTTAAGTCATCTAATAAGAAAACTTATCAAATCTTAAAATTGAAACTTTTAAGACAAATTTCAAATGATGAATAACAACAACTTATTTACAAATAATCAATATTTTTTTTAAAATTTTGATGGAACACGAAAAACTTATCTTTCATAGAGATTTTAGAAAAATGTTATATTTTACAGTTATCAGGTATTAAATCCGTGAATTTAAAAACAAAATTGTTAAGGGAAATTTTAGATTGCTGAAATTATCTTATAATAATCTATAAAAAATATCCAAGCCACAATAAAAACAAATATCTGGTATTCACATTTCAAGTACATTTTAGAATTCATAATAAAGTAAATAATAAAGTCAATAATGAAGTTCAAAAAATAGTTCACAGTGATATAAAGTCAAAAAAATCACAGTGATATAGTCCATTAAGTTATGGTTCAAAGGTCCCAAATACTTATCCTGCCATTTCAAATCTGCAATTTCCTTTATCAATCTTCTGTTTTCCTGTTCCAGTTCTCTCCGCCTCCTCCTTGCTTCTTCTAACTTTCCCCCATCTAGCCTAACCGCATCTAATATGCCCTGTGCCACCTGTCTTGTTCTTTTTATACAATCCATTGTATTGTCCAGGAAGAGTAAAAAATCTTCCAATTCCTTCTCCTCTGTCGGAATTAGAGGCCAAGTTAATGGTTTGTATTCCACGGTAGAAGTCTGTGTGGCACTTCTTACTACGGGTCTAGACGAATACCCAAAAGAGGTATTATAATCATTACTTGAAGATTTAGATGATGTAGCTGCTATAGAGCGGCTCTTGTATTCAGAGAGTGTTATTTTACTAGGTCCAGTTGAAGATGTCTTGGCGGCGGAAGATGTAGCAGATGAAGAACAGACGAATCCTGAAGATGGTACTGCAGATGGTGTTCAGTCGGATACGGAACTTTGAGATGTTGTGCAGACGGATTCTGATACAGATGATGATGTGCTGGTGGATACAGTTGAAGACGTTGATGAAGATACTGTGGAAGTCTAAGTGACTGGATTTAGTCTGTTTTTGTAGGTGAAAGGAACAGGATTAACGAATCCTCTATTCTCCTTAACCCTTTTCTCAGCTTTATTAAGAGAATTTTGTAGAGGGACTTTATCACTAATTTGATGGATTCTGGTAAGGTGAAGTTTTAAATCGTACTTCCTCCTACAAGACACTTTACAGCCTTGAATAGAACAAAGATATGTGACACATAATTTCATGTGTCTTTCCTACCAGTGACGGTGGTATTTGGTCCTGGATGAAAAGGTTATGCATCAGTGCAATCTGGAACTAGGCATGCCATACTGCCCCCTGGCTTGAAGAAAAATTCAATTGTTTCAATTTCGAACCCCTCACATCTATTCAAGTTGACATTTTCGACGTCTTTTGTCAATTTCCCCATTTCGGCATCCATGTCCTCCTCATCATAATCAAGGATGTCGGCGTCGGCCATATTACTAAAAATCAAGAAATCCATTTTTAGAGAAAGCTAAATGTTTTTAATGTTGACCTTAGCAAGTCAAATTAGATGGTTTGTAGCCTACTATTCCATGCAAAAAAGCGTCTGAAACACAGATTAACAATATAATCTTAGATATAATAACCTACTATCCACCAAAGATAGTAAAAAGAAATCCATGTACATTTGTACATCACCGAAAGCTCAAAACAATACTGACCCATGGTTATAAATGCACAAATATACAAATTCCAAGGTACTCCAGAATATCATAGAACTAGCAAAACGACTAATAGGGTCTGTAAGTCTCGTTATGTGACTCACAAGAATTCACCATAAACAGGCAATTCGAAAACGCTTCCCGCCAAAACATGACGTATTAGGTTTATGACGTTCAAATTTTTGTCTGAAACGTCATATATCTTTTTTTAAAATGTAACTTCCGGGTACAGTTTTTGATCCCGGAAGTTCCAAAAGACCCTATACTGACTGCTAACACAACAATATATGAAACTGTTCTAATGTGTTTCTGAATAAATTGTGTACAAATGCTTCCTTGTTGGTTGTTTTAGTCTAGATTGAGGAATCTAGTTTTGTGTAACTTATGGAGAAAATGGACATGTAGGTCAAATTAGGCGACCGCGCGTACTGTATTTTGGACTGTTCGGTTTTGTCCCGAGATGTACCGGATCACTTTCTATCTCCGTTTCTTCTGTTTCCGTGTCTACCAATTCCAAAGATCCAGATTCGAAGAGATTTTTTAAAGAAAAAACAACACTGGCTAGTTGGTTACTAATTCCATTCCCTTCGACCCCTTTCACATTGTCATCATGTATAATTTTCATCTTTTTATTTTGGCATGATTCAATCTGATATGTAACATCAGAAATTTTCCTTATTACTTTAAATAGCCCAGTCCAGCCTAAACCTAATTCTAATTTTACTTTTGGAGGGTATCAAAACCAAACTAATTGGTCTTTCTTAAAACTGTTGGGTTTTAGTTTCACGTCATGAAAACGTTTTTGTCTCCTGAAACTAGCTTCTAAGTTCTCATATGCGAACTCGAAAGAGTTTTGCATGCTTCTTTTATTTTACCCATTTTATGTATTTTATATGACATTCGAATTTATTTTCAGGAGGAGCACCCGCAATTACGTCTATGGGACGTCGTATTTCTCACCCTAGCAAAAGTAGGTTAGGTGTACACTTTGTACTCTCGTGTACTGATGCTCGGTAAGCCATCATGATGAAAGGAAACTGATCATCCCAGTCGCAGCGATTTTCATTTACCAGCATGGCCAGCATAGACTGAGCTGTCCGATTATACCGTTCAACCATGCCGTCGGATTGAGGCCTATAAGGAGTTGTGCGGGATTTAGGAATCCCTAATAACTTGCAAATTTCAGAAAATAGTTCTGATTCGAATTCCCGGCGTTGGTCTGTATAAAACTGAGTCGGTGCTCCGATGCGGCAGATGAATTTGGTTGTTAGTTTATCAGCTACACAGTCTGTGCAGTGTGATTTTTAAGGGCGTATGCTTCTTTCCACTTGGAGAAATAATCTCCGACTACCATGATATATTCCTTGCCATCGTCTGTTATCGGTAAAGGACATATACCTGCCATGAATTATTTCTTAAATGATGATCGTTTCTTCTGTCTAGGACTTCAATAGCAACAGCTATTGAGTTGCTAACGGACACTACCGCAATGGAAGGGGAGGTTTGGCATGCCATAAAACCTATTTAACCAACCATTTCTTCAGTTCTTGACAACTCTGTCCGATAATTTTGTTATTACCCCCATTAAATAAATTTTTAGACGTAAAAATTTCATCGAGTGAGATATTGCAAAGGAGATATTAATATACAAACATAGACGGTAAAGCCATGGGAAAATGTCGAAAACGAGTAAACATCGCTGTTTAAAAATATCGTTGTTTTTTCAAAAATCTTATAAAACATTAGTGAATCAACGAAATCAAATACTAGATTTATTGGGCTTTTATTTTCGAAAATGTATAAACTATGCTTGGAATTCAAATTTAGATAATAGCACAAAAAAAACTTCGATTTATGACTTGAAATATGTTCATGTTCATTAATTGCCAATTTACACAGAGCATACTACTACAATTTGTTACCCTTTCAAACTCACTCTTAATGTTAACTTTTATGGAAAAATCTTTCACGCCTGGGTTTAATTACAATTTTCTCCTCAGAACTTAAAAAAAAACTTCTTCAAAGGTTGAAATACAAAACAAAATATATATTAACCTTTTTACTTAATTAGAACTGAATTACTCTGAACTAAAGTGGTGTACACAGGTCTGTTTGTGAAAAAGGGTTCAAAACATTTTTATTTAAATCAATGCATTCATAAATATCTATCTGCGTCAAACAACTTATTATCATTTTTCAGTTTTGTTTTTTTTTTTTTGTCACATAAATTTGCAATTTCAAAACATGCTTCCAATATTATTTTTACGATTTAAGTCAAATCAAAAATGGAAAATTTTCCATTATCAAACCTTCCAGACGATGTACCTAAGTTCAATGTACAATTCTCCAATGTTACATTTCCTAAAAGGTGCAGTCTTTCTCTACATAATGTCAACATAATGTAGTCTACATAATGTCAAAATATGATCATGCATCAAGAAAAGGATAACTGGAAACATCAAAATGGCTCAAAATTTCATGCCACAATCCAAACAAGTCAAGGACAAGAAAAACACAATCGGCAAAAAACAAACAATGTCATAAACAACGATAGGAACTCGGGAACGCCGTCTTTGTACCAGCACAAGTAAAAAACAATGGTTGGGTTATTGCGGTTTATGGATACCAAAATTGACTACCTTGATAGAGCTCAGTTCCTTACAAATAAGCTACTCAATTGATAGGGGTAATTGAACGTAATTGGCACAGAAATTGTAAAAATGATTGTTCACTGTAAAACTCATACAATAAGCAATTGTTTGATACATCGTTTTCACAACTTGGAAGCACTTTGCCAACATTTTGAAGCAACTGAAATAAAAACTTGAATGAAAAACGAAATTTCTCCAAATTTCGATAGATGGCTCTTAGAATGGGCCCTGTTCCAACATGGCGTGCAGGTTATGCTCATATTAACATGTTTTATTTTGAAAAAGGGATGCATACGGACTTTCAAAATGGGTTGGTTGGAAAGTGGGGGTGCTCGGTGGGTTATTCAATCCCATGGACTAATCTCAAATGTTCTCAATCATGCAGTCGAGCATACTTTTTTAGATTTTGATAAAAAGATATCAAGATATATACATACTTTGTTTTATGACCCACTAATTATGTTGTTTCAAGGACATCTTAAAATCGAGGTGATTATCACACTGTAACAGCATGAAAACTTTTGACTTCTCAACTTTATATTACCATTCCTCATGAACAACTGAAATCTCGGCTGAAAGATTTTTCCTCTACCAGATTTGACTTTACTGCCCTAGTTGACATGGTCAACACGGCGGATGTCTTGAGATGCTTACTTTACCGGTGCACCTGATCTCACCCATGGTCTTTATTGGATCCGTGTAATTCATCTATATGTATGTCTTCATTTTTCTTTTCTGTCCCGCACTCATGTGATGTCCTTGTTTCTTGTGGTTTCTGGTGTTGCCGTTGTCCCTGGATTGCTCGTTTTTTGACTGACGGTTCGGTTCTCACTTACTTTAGTTTATATTTTATTAATTACAGTATGTTTAATTGTTTCGTGTAATTGTGGACTTTGTGCTATACCAAATTACCTGAAATTGCTGTTCTTTGTATTGCCATCTAATTAAAAATAAAATCTCAGTGTTTGTCTGCTTTAATCTTTTTGTGACATTTGCTTTTTCAATTGTCTTGTATTTGAAATAAATCTTAGAAATATTTCAGAAGATTATTCTATTATCTAATTAGTAATATACGATAATAAATATTGACTTCAGTAGTCATCAAACGAATTCTCTTTGGTCTTAATGAGCGAATTAACCAACTCATTGGATCACATTAAAATTCATGCAATGAAAAGTTCAGCCGAATAGTATGATTTTACGCTGTTTTAATTCTAAAAATTAAAAAAGTCCGTACGTCATTTTCTGTTTGTATCAAAGCGTTAATTGTATTGATAATTTATTTAGATCTCATTTTTCGGTAAAAGCTAAATATTAAGCGCGGCTGGAGATCTAAGATGAATTGGCAAACATTAATATTTTAATTACAAAGATATGAAAGAGAGATGATCGATCAAGTCTATATATGAAGTATTTTAGGCCTATTAATTTTGTTTCATTATTTCACATCAGAAGACGTTTGCAATAAGCAGCTTATAAAGGGAAAGAGGTACACATAAAGCAATATCGATATATTTTACATTTTAGGAGCGATATGATTTGGCACCACCTGTCACAGATTTGGTTGATTTTCACTTTATATGCTGATACAAACCAATAAATCATAAAACTTAACACTAGTTCATTATTTTTGACAACTGTTGAAAACATTGAAACCCTAACCCCTAACCCCTAACCCTACATTGAAAAAAAATGCGGCAGTTTTTTACCATCTATGAAACCAAAAAATATACCATTTTCAAACCTTTATTAATACAGAAATTTTCAGTTGAATTTTTTTGTGTGGTTAATTTAAAGCCTTATCAGCCAGTTTCAAAAAAAGGTTATTATCAATAGTAAACATAAGGCATACTTATGGGTATTTTGACATACAAGAATGCTTCATTGCTCAACGTATGTGAAAATATTAGTGGGCGAATACGTAGTGATTTTGATAATCAGTATCAAAATGTGTTACCATAACAACTTTCCAAAAAACGATGGCTTCTGTAACCCTTAATTTTCTACTTGTCCTAGAATAAAAACGATGTGCATCATTTATCATCTCTTCAATAGAGTTTGACCTTTAAATGACTTGAAGTTCAAATGCATCAAAGTCAGGGTCATTTAAAATTAGATGTCTGCCATTTTTCAGTAATCTGCTTCATTTTTCGGATGACCTTGACATCATGGCCTTTGATATAGGAATAATTTCCATGTCATAGCAATGTACGTAGAGATGTAGATTGTAGATTTTCAAATTTGATCCCATCTATATCATTTTCATAATTAAAGGCTAATGTACGAATGTCATTTTCCGACAAATTGGAATTGTAATCAACTTCAAGGATGTTATGCCTTTTTAATGGATGTGGTTGTTAAGTGATATTTTACGAAAAGTCACTGTTTATGTAAGGCAGGGTAAATGACTTTTGTTCATCAGTTTGTTTTTGGCTCTTCTTGTTGTTTCAATTTTTCATCAGTTGTACAAAACGAAAAAAAAAAAGTTAACTTTGGAACATTTTCACTCCTAGTATAATTATTTAAGCATTATAACTATTGTATGGACGTGAAAACTGGCAATTTGTACAAATAACAAAATACCGAGGTTACTGTAAATGTTGTTTCTTCATATGGCCATGTCGACAACT
>MJUU01062442.1:7657-34777 GCA_002080025.1 Modiolus philippinarum
AACAGTGCTTCTTTAAAAATTGCCAAAAAAATTTTTAGTGTAGCCATTTTTAGCCCCAAAAATCAATGGTCGGTCGGGTTACCAGAAACACAAGATTTTTTTTTATTCTGCCTCACAATATTGTGCAGGTGACACGTCTTCCGTGGAAGGCTTACTACTACTAAATTTTAAAAAAAGAGGACAGTTCATCTGTGATATAATAATGACTGGCAGATGCTACAATATAAGCAAGCAATGGATGGCTGAAGTTCAAGTTCAAAAAAGTAAAATAATACACTTTTCCGTTTGTCCAAAAGCAAGACAGCAATCCAAAACTTTTCTCCAAGAAGGGGTAAACAATATAACCCATGTCTGTTGTCGGTCACAACTTGGGTCCAACTATTTATGCCCACGCAACGAAAAGTAGGGGGGCATATTGTTCAACCCTTGTCTTTCCATCCATCTGTCCGTTCGTTCGTGCATCCATCTGTAGGAGTGAAACACAGCTATTCATGTTTTTTCAGAAAGTTTGCAAACAAATTCCAACTACTTCAAAGGAATCTAACTTACAATAAGTAGATATGCACGCTCATATCTTTTGGAATATTCAAAATGGCTGCGGTTGCCATGGAAACTGAAAAAAGGTGGAAAAATTCAAAGTACCTTAAATTTGATGAAACTTTACAAGAAGGATTTCTAGCACCCATAGAAATTATTATGGGTCTCAGAATTTTCAAAACGCTGCTTATGCCATGGAAACTAGAAAAAAATTCGAGAAATTTCAAAGAGTCTCAAAGTGGATGAAACAGGAAGACAGAATTGATTTTCGGGCTCAGAACTTCCCTTTTATATATTTAGGAAAAAGGGGTGGCATATCATTGTGTCCATACTTGTACTGTGTCAACACATATAAATTTGCACTTGCCATATTGATTCAGGGTTCTATGAGCGGGGCATAATTGGTTGCCATTTGGTGACAGCTCTAGTTTTTCTGCAATGGTAAATGGAACAATCTTGAAATTTTTCACAAGCTTTGTATTGTCATGCCATATTGTGACATATCTGGATACTACTTGGACACTTTTCATATTAGACAAATATTTTGTCAAACTTTTCTCTGTGGTGGTAAATTTAAGAAATAAAACATGGCCGCCATACTATATTGTCATTATAACATGGGCTTGAGTTGTTTTTGCAAAATATTTTATCCCGAGCATTAGCGAGGGGTAAAATATGCGAAAACGACGAAAGCCCATGTTATATTGACAATATAGTATTTGGCGGGTATGATTTATTTCGATTCTTATATGGAAATTTCACCCATTTTTTACCCAATGCGAGCAGCGACTATCTAATGGTTCCGTAACATTTTGATTTTGATAAACAAACTCACTGACAAAAAACTTTCCACAAATACAATAAAAACTTACTTTTGTTTGATTTAATTGCTATTTTAACTGTAGAAAATGCCTCAAATCCTTTTAATCTCCATTCAAACTTTCCAACCAACGCTGCTGACGAACCGGACATTACGATTTTATTTGTGACGTCACAAGTAGGAAAATTAAAGTTTGTCCCGAACATTGCCTTTTCAAGTAGAAAACAAATTCCATAATGAATTTCGGAAACAAATTTAATTAAAAATTTGTTGGTGGATGGTACATTTTGACAGTTAAAATGAAAAATAGATTAAAAATATACAACAGAAACTATGCATCTTTTGCGCATGTGCTAAGAGTGTTATATTGGTATTATAACATGACTATTTACAAAGCTAATACAGGAAGCCATATTAGAATGTTGGTTACTACATTCTGTTTGTTTCTGAAGGATTATATCATTGTATGCATACTTGTATTGTGTCCACACATGCATTGTTAAAACACAGAATTAAATATGCACTTCCATACAATAGCTTCAATGAGGGAGGTAGAACAGGCTGCTATTTGACACCAACCCTTGTTTATACTGTGTGCATGTTTCTGAAAACATTATGTCAGTAAAGATGGCAAAATAAAATTCACATAGTACAGATTATTAATCTATTGTCTGTAAATATGTGATGATCTAAAAAATTGCTTCAGACAGCTATGTAATATTGAATTGTTTGAAGCCATGACAGTGTTTATATATTATTACACGATCATAAATATTTACTTTGTCAGCTTGTTCTGTTATGTATTTATTTGTAATGATTTCTTTAAGTGTTGAGATACCAGATGACAGAAATGATAGCTACCTAACAGCCTTACGACAGAATGTCCAAAAAGATACACAAATGGCAGTTTGTATTTTACCAACCAATAGAAAGGACAGATATGATGCTATAAAGAAGTTTTGTTGTGTAGATCATCCAGGTAAAAAAAATTCATCAGCAATTTTAAGGGCCATTGAGCTATTGCCATAGCTTGGCATCTGTCAGCTTTTCACATTTTCATCTTGTCAGCCTGACAGCAAAGTCTATAAAAGATTCTATTCTCATGACCAGAGCTTAGTGACCTTAAAAATGGGGTCATTTAGTTTTCCCAGTCACATGTTGAAAAATCCTGTCACAACCCATTATTTTCAATATAAAAAAATTAAAAGTTACGTAATGTCACTTATTCATTATTTTTAAAAATTAAACATTGGTCTAAATGAATTGGTTTCTTTGTGACTTGACCAAAAGTCCAACTTGTTTTATTATACGACCGCAAAAATTTTGCAGTCGTATTATGGTATGGCACAGTCGTCGGCGTCTGTGGCCAGCATAAATTTGTTTCTAGTGGACGGATCATCTTCAAATTTCTGTAGGTGGTTTCTTGGCATAAGGGCAATCCCGGGTTTTAATTTCGGGTTTGTGGCCCCACCCGTTTCACAAAAAGGGGCCAAAAAGGGGTAAAATTGGGGATTTTTGTGTCTGTGGACAGCATAACTTTGGTTCCAGTGAACGGATCATTTTTGGCCGGGTTGCACGGTGTGCAAATCCGGGTTATAGTATGGTTAATGTTGGGCGGGCGGGGAAATTGTGAAATCAACTCCTCCTACAGTTTTCAACCCACATCTTTGAATCTATACAGAATGTTTCTATATATATTGAAGACTGACTTTATGGAAATATTTTAGAAATTTTTTCCAATTTTTGTGGACTTTGGAACTTCGTCATTTTTCTATCAAAATGTTTAAACATAGGGTACCTATTTTGTGAAATCAACTCCTCCTACAGTTTGCAATGGGTACCTATTTTGTGAAATCAACTCCTCCTACAGTTTGCAATCTTTCAAAGATCTTCTTCTCTGAAACTACTGAGCCAATTGCAACCAAACTTGCCCACAGTAGTCCTTTGGTGGTCCCTTACAAAAAAGGTGTTTTTCAGGATCGCGCAATTTCCAAGATGGCCACCAGCAGGGAAAATAGTTTTAACATTGGACCCTATGGGAAAACACTTTTAAAGATCTTCTCTGAAACTACTGAGCCAATTGGAACCAAACTTGGCCATAACAGTCCTTGGATGGTGTTTTACAAAAAATGTGTTTTTCGCACAGGGCGATATTTAATATGGCCGCCAGTGGGAAACATAGTTTTAACATTGGACCCTATGGGAAAACACTTTCAAAGATCTTCTCTGAAACTACTGAGCCATTTGGAACCAAACTTGGCCATAACAGTCCTTCGGTGGTCCTTCGCAAAAAAGGTGTTTTTCAGGTCAGGGCGATATTCAAGGTGGCCACCAGCGGGAAACAGTTTTAACATTGGACCCTATGGGAAAACACTTTCAAAGATCTTCTCTGAAACTACTGAGCCAATTGGAACAAAACTTGGCCACAATAGTCATTGGGTGGTCCCTTACAAAAAAAGTGTTTTTTAGGTTCGTACGATTTCCAAGATGGCCGCCAGCAGGAAACATAGTTTTAACATTGGACCCTATGGGAAAACACTTTCAAAGGTCTTCCTTTCTGAATCTACTGAGCCAATTGCAACCAAACTTGGCCACAATAGTCCTTGGGTGGTCCCTTACAAAACAGATGTTTTTTAGGTCCGCGCAATTTCCAAGATTGCCGCCAGCCGGAAACATTGTTTTAACATTGGACCCTATGGGAAATCACTTTCAAAGGTCCTCTTCTGTGAAACTACTGAGTTAATTGGTATCAAACTTGGCCACAATAGTCCTTTGGTGGTCCCGTACAAAAAAGGTGTTTTTCAGGATCGCGCAATTTCCAAGATGGCCACCAGCGGGAAACATAGTTTTAACATTGGACCATATGGGAAAACACTTTCAAAAATCTTCTCTGAAACTACTGAGCCATTTGGAACCAAACTTGGCCATAACAGTTCTTCAGTGGTCCTTTGCAAAAAAGGTGTTTTTCAGGTCAGGGTGATATTTAAGATGGCCGCCAGTGGGAAACATAGTTTTAACATTGGACCCTATGGGAAAACACTTTCAAAGATCTTCTTCTCTGAAACTACTGAGCCAATTGGAACAAAATTTGGCCGCAATAGTGCCGCAATAGTTAATGAATGGTCCCTTGCAAAAAGGTGTTTTTCAGGTCTGTGCGATATCCAACGTGGCGGCCAGTGGGGATCTTAGTTTTTACATTGGACCCTATGGGAAAACACATTCAAAGATCTCCTCTTAAACTACTTAGCTTATGGAACCAAACTTGGTCAAAATAGTCTTTATGTGGACCCCTTAAAAGAAAACTGTTTTTTTTTGTTTTTTTTTTAGGTTCACACTTTATCCAAGATTACTGCCAGCAGGGAACATAGTTTAATATTGGACCCCATGGGAAACACTAACAGAGGCCATCTCTCCTCTAACTAATAAGGGATATCGGGTTTATATTTTAACTATATATATATGCTCTTTAACATAAAATGTCTATTTTAATCAAGGACCAGGTGAGCGATACAGGCTCTTGAGAGCCTCTTGTTATGCTCTCTTTTTGGTTTCCTGAGTTTTTTCTGTAACCACTTGACATAATGTATATTGGTGTATCTATATAAGATACAGCTTTTGGACTGAATTTTTTTTTTTAAATATAAGGTTTCAAATCTTTTCTTATTTCGAAGATAACAGCCTAAGCAGCACTCAAGCGTTCAGTGGTTTGATTTTATTTGAAATGTGCAATATCACTTGAAATGTCGCATTGAAGTTCAAATCTTCAATTTCATCAAGTGATCTACATAAAAAGCTCTTGTTTCATGGGGAATGCAGCATAAGAAGGGTCCAAGTTCATCCCATTATTTGAACTGTACATAAAATCTATGTGTACTTTCAGTAATTTAATAAACAACCGAAATTAACTTCCAATTATGTATAAAACACTGATTCTGTTTCTTTAAATTGCTTGTTAGATTTTGGCAATACAGAAGGGCCTTCATTTATTTTTATTTTAGTGCCAAGTCAGGTTGTTGTAGGCAGAACTTTGTCCAAAAAGCAGATGTTGATGTCAGTGGCAACAAAGATTGCTATTCAATTGAATTGTAAGCTTGGTGGTGAAGTTTGGCATTTAGACATCCCAGTAAGTTTATCCTCATGCTTAATGAAGTATTAATAATATTTAACATTACACTTTCACAGTGAATTTTGTATAAATATATTTATACCCCCCGCAAACAAAGTTTGGGGGGTATATAGGAATCCTGTCTGTCCGTCTGTCCACACTTCTCGCAAGCGCAACTCCTCTTAAACCACTTGAAGGATTTTGATGAAACTTTACACAAAGGAAGGACACTAATAGAAGATGTGCATGAAGAAATAAAATTATTGTCCAAAACCAGGAAGGGGAGATAATTGGACTTTGACTATTCGTTGATTCCCCATGTATGGGTTACCTCGTAAGCACAACTCCTCTTAAACCACTTGAAGGAATTTAATGAAACTTCACACAAAGTAAGAACACTATTAGGAGATGTGCATGAGGGAATATAATTATTGTCAGAAACCAGGAAGGGGAGATAATCCGACATTGACTTTTCGTTGATTCCCTTTTTATGGGTTACCTCCTAAGCACAACTCCTCCTAAACCACTTGAAGGATTTTGATGAAACTTTACACAAAGAAAGGACACTATATGGAGATGTGCATGAAGAATTATTATTATTGCTCAAAACCAGAAAGGGGAGATAATTGAACTTCGACTTTTTGTTGATTCCCCATGTATGGGTTACCTCGTAAGCGCAACTCCTCTTAAACCACTTGAAAGAATTTAATGAAACTTTACACAAAGTAAGAACACTATATGGAGATGTGCATGAAGGAATATAATTATTGTCAGAAACCAGATAATTTAACTTTGAGTTTTCCTTGATTCCCTATGTATGGATTACCTCTTATGCACAACTCCTCTTAATCCACTTGAAGGATTTTGATGAAACTTTAGACAAAGGATGAACACTATATGTAGATGTGTAAAATGTCAAATAGGCTGAAAAGGGTGAATTTTATATTTGTCTGATTTAGACAGTGTTTTCATTGGAACCCTTGTGAAAAGTTTTTTCTTGAAGATTATATCATTGTGTCCACACTTGTACTGTGTCCGCACCTGTATTGTGTCCACACCAAATTAATTTTGCACTTACCATATCGATTCAGGGTTCAATGAGCGGGGGGTATCTTTGGCTGCCATTCGGCGACACCAGACAGATAGGAATCCGATCATCTATGTCTCATTGTCCTGTAAATTGTTTCCAAACATTAAAAGAAACAAATTGAAGCTTATGGTATAGTTGATATATCTGAAAATTGCAGACTTTCTGAAAGTTGAAAAATTCTGCCGGTCATTTGGTCGACAAGCAAAAAAAATTGCCGGACTGAAAGTGAACCTGCCTGACCATTATGACGAAAATCCGTTGAAAAAATCTTGTTTTCTCCATTCCGGTTCTGATGTACAAAATCGGAAGTCAGCCATTAGCTATTTCGTAGTCAAAATTGGATAAATCTTACATATTCTAAAGCAAAAATTTAATAAAGCAAGCAAGCAATGTTATAGTTTAAAGACCGGTTAAAACATTTTCTATTGACATGCAGATAAACAGAGGCAACAACCAATGGCAAGAAGAATTCTGTTGCCGGTCCTTTAGTCTGACACGGATAATAATTCGCCAGTCCAGACTCAAAAATGCCGGTCAGGACTGATAGACCGGCACATTTCGGAAAGCCTGAAATTGTGGATATCTTTGCTACAGTTAGATTGCCTTTGCCCTGTATATTTAATATGCAACTCTTCTGTACTGTTCAAAATATGAAACAAAAATGTTGTCATAAAAAGATTCTTTGTTTGCCATGACAGACTTTGGCAGGTTTTAATGTGGGAAGGAAATTTTGTTTAATCCATATTAAAAAAAATCTAGAAATTAGTGAAATTGCGTATTTATCTCGCATTTGAAGTTATTAAAAAAAAAAAATCAACATGGGAGAAAGAGTATTTGGGTATTAAGATATTTTCTGGGTAGGTAGTCAACAGCAAACAATTGAAATTTTATTTAAGGCCTGGGAACTTCCATAACATGTTTGAAATACTGTATTAGTAATTGATGTTGTGAAATCTTGGCTTATTTTACACTGTGGTGTGTTGTGAGAGCTAATTTAGGGATCAACTTCAAATTCATTTGAAATTGATCCTATATGTGTGAATTTTTATATATTAAATATTGTCTTAACCAACTCTTTGAGACTTTATATAGATGTAGCTGCATATCCAATGGACTGGGACCTTTAATGATTCTGATTTTTCAGAATGTCTGAATACTAAGGCATAAAGAGCGTTTAAAAACTGTCAGATTATGTCCAATATGACAGTACATTGGAAGATGGTTTTCACTGTACGACTGAAATGGGGCAATTCAAATTTTGATTTAACACATACTTAATACACAAGTCTCCATTGGAACTGCAGTCTCAAAGAGTTAGGCATGCTTTTCATGCACAATACTTCATCATTTCATTGCTTTTTATTTCATTTTACTATCATGTAATCAGCTGAAGAATTTAATGGTGGTAGGAATTGACAGTTACCACGATTCGGCTAAGAAAGGTCGTTCTGTTGGTGGTGTTGTAGCCAGTACTAATCCAGCTCTGACCAGATACTATTCTCGTTGTACTTTCCAACACTCCATGCAAGAATTATCTGATGGTCTTAGAGTCTGCATGAAAGGTTGGCATTTCAGAAGAGGGATATTCTTGGGCATTTTCTTTGCTGTTAAACTTGATTATCATCCTTTTAATTAAAACATTCGCTCCAGGCCTTGATTTTTAGTTGTCCCATCAAGGTAGGTTTAGGACCAAGTTCATCCCTATTCCAACAAAAATTCACAGTGTAAGGAATAACGAAATTTTGTTCTGAAAACATGCAAAAGTTCACAAGGTAAGCCTCTCTTCTCTTGGCTGCTACAGATTGTCTTCATGGTCTACATTAAGAAACTCGGTTATGAACTTTGCTGAAGTAGGAGCATAACAAGGAAAATGGCAGCCAAGTTTAGAATCATTCACTTTTACATCAGTTTTTGTTGCTAGCATGCCAGAGTTGCTTTGCTGGAATGAAATGTTTTAACTGTGCTTTCTATGTGCCTTTTATGTTTTCATGTGCTTATTTTTATGTTATGTACTTTTTGTAATGTTTACGTTCATGTACATGTATAAATGTATAGATTTCTGTTTTAATTATGTGATGATTGCTCATATTGAACTTGGTATCCATTTTTGTCTCATTTTGTGTGTACATGTTCTATAGAAAACCATATGCCAGTTGACTATTTTGTTTTCAACAAAACCAGGTTGCAATTAGAAGGAAATTTGAAAAAAAAATATCTTAACAATACAGCACTGGTGTTTTGTTCAATGGTTACATTGTACAAGTTCTTCAGTTTCCTTTGTGACAAGTCTATTGTGAAAGGTATATTAATAGAACCATCCTCATTACACCTTATTTCCAGGGTGGAAGCAGATATCTGTAATATTCTAGTACATATTTCAGCTTGTGTGGTTGTATTGTTGTTTGTACTGAATGTTGTTATGTGTACACTTTTTACATGTAGTCTTTTATGATTTAAAAAGACAACAGTATTTAAGCAAAATGTTATATGTTGCTTTTAAGGCTTTAAACAGAGTTTGTGAAATTATTTGGTCCTGACTGCTAAAAATGGCTAGGTCCTGCATATGACGTTTATGTAAATAACCAGCCAAAAAAAAAAAAATACAGCTAAGGGCTGTTCCAGAAAAACATACTTGGGACAGGGGAAAGGCACTTTCAAATTGCTGCTATGGGTGGATGTTATTATTGAAGTCAGAATTCATGAGCAAATAGAAAAAACCCTATTTTGCATCTATGGGTGGTCATGACAATTTTTAAGTGCCTTCCCCCCGTCCCATGTATGTTTTTCTGGAACAGCCCCAAGTTGGTTAGCTGTCCTACATATGTCGAGTAAAGAATTGTAAGAATGACGCATACCTGCCACCTTTTAAAAGTGACCATGTCATGTGGGTTTGACGTGTTCAACAGCTCGAGGTATACAAAAAACAATTGAGGGGGGTCAAATCCACTTTCTTATGTTTTCTAGCATCTTTAGGACAATGCAACCACATTGCAATAAACCAGTGACTGGTTAAGTAAAGAAGAAGTAATTTTAAATCTGATGCTCTCATGGGGGAAACCCCCACAAATAGGGATAGATGGCAGGTATGCATACAGAAATTCAAATTTGCCCATGAATGATAAGCCATACAATCATTTCACAAGCTCTGTTTAAAGATGGTGATGAATGACCATGAACACTTGATAATTTGTCACTCTCACACAACACAAATAATGATTTCATTGAAATTGCTTTGTGGGTTACTTTCATGTAAATGTTATGAGAGTATTTTTATGCCACGCCACGAAGTGGAAGGGGCATATAGATTTACCCTTGTCCGTACGTACATACATCCCGATGTTAAGTTTTGCATTTAGGTCCATATTTTGGTAACCTCTTGTAATATTTCAATATTATTATATCAGTATATGCACCTTGGTTAGTACTACCAGATTCACCAACAATTGGGGATCCATGACCTACATTTTACGCTTGAGTGACTTTTGTTAAATTTTGCATTCAGGTCGATTTCTCATCAACTACACATTGTACCACAATGATGTTTTATCAAATTAATCACCTTGGTGAGTACAACCCAAATCATCAAGAATTAAGTGGCTTTGACCTATATTTTATGCTTGAGTGACTTTTGTTAAATTTTGCATTTAAGTTCATTTCTCAACAACTAAACATGATATCACTATGGTGTTGCATCAAATAAATCACCTTGATGGCTGCTGTCCAAATCAAGGACAATTAGGTGTCTGACATACGTTTTACGCTTGAATGACTTTCGGTAAATTTTGTGTTTGAAGTCTACACAACATAATGTTTCATGAAATGACTCATCTTAGTGAAAACTACCAAATTCTTGGACAATTCCTCGACTTTGACCTACATTTTACACTTTAATGACTTTGTTAAATTTTTGCATTAGGCCAATATATTAGCAACTTGGTGCCGTTAATCAAATAAATCAGCATAATTCATGGATAATTTTATAACCTGACCAATATTTTATGCTTCAGCGATTTTAGTTGGGTAATTTTTGTTTAAGTCCATTACTTAACAAATATTTAATGAATAATCATCTGTAACTGTCATGACAGTACTTATTGATAATTCCATCCCAATTCAGTGACGGGGGAACTAAATTCCATTGAGGATTGGCTAAGGTTATCTATTGCGATAAATTTGTCGGCGGGGCATCCGTGTTTTATAAACACATTTTCTAGTTAATGTATTGTAATCATCTCCCATGTTGAATAAAACATTGAATTATACTGGCAACATTTTTTGAAAAATTGTGTACAAATACACCGTAACTTGCATATTGAAAAAATGGCACCCGTTTGTTAACAAAGCTACTAAAGTTGCAATTATACTTCCTGACTTTTAATGCTTACAAAATTTATGAAGAAAAGAATTCATGCAATATAAATTTGCAATCTGTTAATATTTAGCAGTCCACATATTGAATGTGGAACAATATATTGAATAATTTGTTATAACAGTGTCGACTTGAATACAAGCTTATTTTGATGTCTTAAACAGATTTTCTTTAAATTTGCTTAGGATGTTAATCTAAGCTACTCGAAAGATCCCATTATTTCAGTACAGTGTTGTTATAATGCAGCAAGCAGATTTATTAATTCATAATTATGAATATTAACAGTGTTAAACAGCTGAAAAAATAACTGCATGTCAAGTTTTTGTTTATTGTTCTAGAGTTTTTATACTAACAATAGTCTTATGTTTAGCTATTTAACCAAGAATTTCAATTTTAATAGAGTTAATTCAACCAAACCTAAACATGCTGAAAAGTTACCTAAATAGGACGGAATAAACATGGAATTTTTTTTATCACATCAGCTACTAAAAAGGAAAGTTTCAAATTTTCAGATCATTTTCACCCGCTTTTTAGCTCACACATGCACAGTTTCAATAATTTTGTGCAGGTTTTTTCTAAAGGAAAGACATATCTTTCACTCAAATTCATAGAATATGCATTTTAGAAAAGATTTTAACTAGTATTCTAGATAATGGGTATCCTTGATGACTTAGCAAAACATACATGTATAAAGCCTGTTGAAAATTGAAATTCTATGTACAAACAAACACTTTTTTATTGCTAACCAAGACCAATGATGCAATATTTATACATGTACAGGGAAACTACTTGTAAATGGACTAAAGATTTTTTTCTTGTTCAGACAGGTGTTTGGTTTATAGTTTGAAATATATATATATATAATCAATAACAGATTGTTTTTACAAAGTGTTTGGTTTAGACAGATTTTTAGTTACATCAGGGTTCAGTTTAGACATGTTTCACTGTATACTGAAGGTATAGAATATTGCAGAATTGTTAAAGTTCTATTTATTTACAATTTGGTCCTGTTTACAGTTGAAAGGTTTGATGGTGGTAGGTATAGATACATACCATGACTCGGCAAAGAAAGGGCGTTCCGTTGGAGGTATTGTGTGTAGTATGAATAGAAATCTCACCCGCTATTACTCTGCATGTACATTCCAAATGCAGACACAGGAACTTGTTGACAGTGCATGTATTAAACTGAGGGGTAAGATATTGCTGGTAAAATAAGATTTAAGGAGTTTATTGCATTTACCAAACATGATTAGTTTGATTTACCAAAACAAAACTTTCAATAGTTATTCACCAAGTCTTGCCTCGTGCGAGTTTTTCCATCACTTTGTGTCCATTCATCAACCATTTCAAAAGCCTCTAATTCTGCTGTTACAATTGTAACGGATTTTGGAATGGATCATCACCAGGGTATGCAGTTTCAATGTGTTTTATAAGTTTGAAGACCAAACAACAAGGACACTGTTAATCAAAATAGAACATAAGGATAGATTGTAATTAGCTGTTTTTAGCCGAGTTGCAATGACGTTGGACACGGCTATTTGTTTGGTGGTGCAGGCAGGCGTCAAACATTGGTTCCCGGATGATAACTCAAAAAGTTTACATCCAATCGAAATGAAACTTAAATATATTGTTTGGTACTAGGAGGGGAGGAACCCTATTGATTTTGGAGAAAGTAAATATATTGTTTGGTACTAGGAGAGGAGGAACCCTATTGATTTTGGAGAAAGTAGGTCAAAGGTCAAGGTTACAGTTTCGGGAAAAATTTGGTTTCCAGATGACAACTCAAAAGTTTACATCCAATTCAAATGAAACTTGGATATGTTTTTGGATACCAGGAGGGGAGGAACCCAATAGATTTTTGAGAAAGTAGGTCAAAGGTCACGGTGACATAGAAAATTTCAGAAAAAATTGGTTTCTGGGTGATAACTCGAAAAGTTGACATCCAATTGAAATGAAACTTGGATATATGTTGTTGGATACTAGGAGGGAAGGAACCCCATTGATTTTGGAGAAAGTAGGTCAGAGGTCAACATCACATTGACTGAAAATTTCAGAAAAATTTGGTTTCTATATGATAACTCAAAAAGTTTACATCCAGTTGAAATGTAACTTGGATATATTGTTGGGTACCAGGAGGGGAGGAAACCTATTTATTTTGGAGAAAGTATGTCAAAGGTCATAATCAGTGACCCAAAATGGACTGAAAATTTCAAAAAAAAATTTGATTTCTGGGTGATAACTTAAAAAAGTTTACATCCAATTGAAATAAAACTTGGATATATTGTTGGAAAATATGAGGGGAGGAACCCTATCGATTTTGGAGAAAGTAGGTCAAAGGTCAAGGTAAGTGAAGGTCACAGTGACCAAAAATAGATTTATATATTGAAATGTTGAGACGTGAAACTAGAAAATAGACTTTCTTGAGTTCTTAGAATTTTGGATATTAGGTAGGAAAGATAATCGACAATTTTAGAAATGTTTTGGGCTTCGCATTAACTTAGTCACATAATATTTGAAGTTGCAACTCGGCTTGTGCACCCTGATGCCATTTAGATTTTCTTCACATAAATATAAAGTTATCATCCTTCTTTATGATTATATTAGCCTCCAGAGCACTTCTGCAAAATCCATATCTGGTTTATCTAGTTGACTCGGATATACAAGAAGTTGACCTGGATATATTGGGCGATTCTCCCAACGTTTGAAAGGCAGTAACTTTTCTCAATTTTTCACAAGAAATCAAATGGATATTATGGGTTGTCTGAAAAGACAGAACTCTATCCTTACACTCCTTTTTCTACTTATACACCCTGGGCATAATTTTTCTCAGTATTTTTGGAAATCTTACTATTGACAGTAGTTATTTTTACTCATGAAAGAATTCTAGGATATATTGTTGTTAGGCTTAATTCCCCCCCAAAAATAAGTGGTCTTTGAGACTTTCAGGAAATTTACCAAACTTGGAATAAAAAAAATTGGGGAAAAAAAATTGTTGAAATGTTTTGTTCTAATTGGAACTAATTGTTAACATGGGTTTCAATATAGAATTCCCAAAAAATAATTGGTCTTGGAGATTTTCAGGAAACTGTCGAATCTGTTAGTAAATATGTTTTAATAGAAAAAATTCTGAAAGTAAGGTTGCTGGGTAGAATTTAAAAAAAAAAAAAGTGTTCTATTAGGCTTGCAGGAAATTTACCAAAATTAGAACCACCTTTTAGAATCATAAGTTTTCAGAATTTTGTTTTTTTCCGAACACTTGTCAGAAAACAAGATTATATTTCAAAAGATAGTCTGAAATTTACCAAAGTTGGAACCAGAATGAAAATTCCAATAGCTTATTGCACATCTACAAGCTATATGCAACAATTCTGCAACAAAATCAGAATTCAACCCAAAAAATGTAGGAAGAGGTCACATCACATTCCACATGTCAAAATACGAAAGCTTATTGCACATCTACAGACTGTGCAACAATTCTACAAGAAAATTAAATCCCGATATCCAAAACTGTAGGATGAGTTGGAGTCACATGCAACATGTCAAAATTGACATCTTGTTTGCATCAACAACAATTTCAAAATCTTGAGTGCTTATTGCACAGCTGCCGCATATGTGCAACAACTCTGAAACAAACTTTAATTCCAAAAATGTAAGGAGTAGACAGACAGAAGCAAAAACAAATCCCTGCACAATTTTTTTTTTAAAAAACCATTATATCATAATTATGTTTTCAAAACAGAGTCATAACTACACAAACAGGTAAACCAGGGTTCAGAAAAACTACAGAAATATCCTGCTTCCTTGTATTCACATTGTGGCATCATAAAGGCTTCCAGGGAACCAAGGTTACTGCAACATACAAATTTTACTTTTCAAGTAGTTTGGTCAAATAATTCTTCAGGTCACAAAACCTTTGCTGTTAAAATGATTTATAACTACAAAACACTTTTAGCGAGAATGATGAGTATTTCAAATTTACTGCTGAAGTTTTGGAGAATGAAATCTGAATAATTACAAATTTAAAATTCAAAATAAAAGTTACCAGGCTTTTGACAGGTTAAATATTGTAAAATATCCAGCTTGCCATGATATGAAGCTGGATCGTTTGCTAATGCTTACTTGCCACTTTGCTTCATATTCTGGGTCAGGGGATATCTTTTGCGATGCATGGCTGTCAAAAGCACGATAACATATATTTAATCTGTTCCAAATTTTATGAATCCTTTCCCTGTTCTATAGTAAAGGTACTATCTTAATGGATTGAACTGAAATGGAGATACTTATTTTGATAATTTCCCATTTCAGGTGCCTTAGAGAAATACCATGAGGTAAACGGTGCTTTACCAGAGAGAATCGTTGTATTTAGGGATGGTGTAGGTGATGGACAACTTGATGCAGTAGTAGAACATGAAATACCACAGGTCATTGATTGCTTCAGAAAAGCAGGAGGTACAGATTACAAGTAAGTAATACTATTAATTTAAAAAAAGAGAGAAAAAAAACCACTTGTGCACTGTGTTTGTGAAGTGTCTTTATACCCTAACCACAAATACGATATGGCATATAGATCTGCTGGTACGTCTACATGTATTTTTAGCTCACCTGACCCGAAGGGTCAGTGTGAGCTTTTGCCATCACTTGGCGTCCGTCATCCGTCCGTCCGTCGTCTGTTAACTTTTCATATAATCATCTTCTCCTCTGAAACCACTGAAGCAAATTCAACCAAACTTTACAGGAATGATGTACTGAAGGTCCTTTACAAAGATTGCTCATTTCGTTCCGATCCGATAAAAAACATGGCCGCCAGCGCGGAACTTNATTTAAAAAAAGAGAGAAAAAAAAACACTTGTGCACTGTGTTTGTGAAGTGTCTTTATACCCTAACCACAAATACGATATGGCATATAGATCTGCTGGTATGTCTACATGTATTTTTCCTATTGTCAGGTTTAGGTTTATATATTAGTAAAGTATGTAGTACTTTGATAATATATGGAATCACAACACCCACCATGATTTGTACTAACAGATCCATGACCTATAATTTACTTCATAAATAATGCAGTGATGAAAGTTTTCCGCCGATCCGCCGATTTCTGCTTTTTAGCTCACCTGGCTATGCCAGGATGAGCTTTTGCCATCACTTGGCGTTCGGTGTCCGTTGTGAACTTTTCATTCAAAGATCTTCTCCTCTGAAACTACTGGGCCAATTGGAACCAAACTTGGTCACAATAGTCCTTAGATGGTCCTTTCCAAAAAAGGTATCTGACAGGTCCGTACCTCATCCAAGATGGCTGCCAGCGGGGAACATAGTTTTAACATTGGACCCTATGGGAAAGACATTCAAAGATCTTCTCAGAAACTACCAGTCAAATTATAATCCAACTTAGTCACAATGGTCCTTAGATGGTTCCATCCAAAAGGTATCTGGCAGGTCCGTACCTAATCCAAGATGGCCGGCGGGGAACATAGTTTTAACATTGGACTCTATGGGAAAGACATTCAAAGATCTTCTTCTCAGAAACTTCCAGTTCAATTATAACCAAACTTAGTCACAATGTTGCTTAGATGGTCTCTTCCAAAAAAAGGTATCCGGCAGGTCCGTACCTCATCCAAGATGGCCACCAGTGGGAACATAGTTTTAACATTGGACCCTATGGAATATACATTCAAAGATCTTCTCAGAAACTACTAGTCCAATTAGAACCTCTGCCCAAATGTTTGAATTTCAGCAATACGTATTACCTTGATTAAAAGGGGAACCCCTGCCCAAATTTTTTTTTTTGAATGGTGGTCTGTTATGGGTTGTAATGGATAGTGGAGCTTTCAAGAACACTATAATTTTAGGGAAAAAAAGTATTCTGCTAAATTTTGTGTTTTGTTTTTCCTATTTGAAATGCCTTTTATTTATGTCAGCCATGATCCAGGTGAGTGATACAGGCTCTTGAGAGCCTCTTGTTTGTCATCAAGCTGCTCCATTATATTTGTTTCTTTTACTATATACCTTCTTCCAGTATAGTGGATTTCTGCTTTTTCTATCAATCACAATTTCATCTCTGATAATGCAAATAGTGAGAATGTAAGTGGCTGCCATGCAGGGACAGCTCTTGTTTATAATTGAAACAATTAGTAAACTCCTTGTAAAGTCTTCACAGAAACAACTAGGCTAGTTAAAGCTGAATTTATCATAATAACAATTACTCACTTCTGAAAAGGGTCTATACATCCAAGATGGCTGTCTTAAGGATGTAGTAAGGTGAAATTTTATAAATCTACAATTTTAAATTGATACCCTTAATGGAAAGAGCTTTGTTAAAGGAATTAAGTAAGCTAAAAATATTGATAGGTTATGGGCCTTGTTTTCAAGATATTTCACATTTTCAAAAATGGCGGGAAAGGCTCTCTTGGACTTTAACCTTAGTATAGCATGGACACAATATTGATTTGTTTCACATGGAAGGAAAATCTAGACTTAAAATGAGCTTCTTAAGACTTTGATGACTAGAAAATTGGGTGTAATGGGGCAAAATATTTTACATCATAATACTGGATAAAATCTAGAGAAATCCGAATGACTTTTACAAATTGCAAAAACCTCACCTTACTTCATCCTTAAGCAACATGTAACATCAAAGTTCTATAGTACTTTGTCAGCCCAGACTAAGTTGAGTGATCCCGGCTGTTTAGGACCATTTGTTATTTGTAGAAATACATGTTCTGCTTGAACTTGTGTGTCTCCATCAAGTTTTTCATCTAAATTTTCTTAACAATTATAAATGATGTAAGCCTGAAATTTGTAACAAACTTACAGTATTTTGGAAAATGATATAACGATCCAGGTAGTCGTGCTTTAAGGTGAGAGCATGAGTATCACAAACGGCTCAAAGATATCTTGTTTGAAACAATACTGAAATACTATTTAAAACAATGGAATTTTGGGTGTCATTGTAGTCCTAAAGTGGGTGTTGTTGTTGTGAAGAAAAGAATTAACACCAGATTCTTTGCCAAATTTGGTCAGCAGCTGGGAAATCCTCCACCAGGAACCATTATTGATACTGAGGTGACTAAACCAGAATGGTAAGTATCAAATTGTGTGTTGGCATTCAAAGTGCAACTTTGCTTTCTGATTCCTGACATATACATAGTTGTCTTGTCTATCTTCACACCTTGGTATGTTATTACAATATATAGAGGGGTCACAAGTAAAAGGAGCTATCTGCATTTTTGAATATTTTTCAGGAAATGACATTTTGTGTTTGATTGAATGTGTAAAATCTGCCTTTGCATATAGATAATCGATATATGGTTTATCTTGTACGTTAGATGATTAATTTTCATAGCTGATTTTATTGNTACAAGCCATAGGTCAATGATATTTGGTATATAGCTTGGTCTTGGTTAGTACATGTCAGTCTGTCATATGGCTTTTGTCCTTGACCTCATTTTCATGGTCTAGTGAACAAAATTGAGTGTTTTATTAGAATATTTTATTAATAACTGTAAGTGGTATGGTAATAATATTTGGCTTGTAGGTTGCTCTTGAGTAGTACATGACTGTTTTAGTGACAAGCAGGGACGGGCGAGACATCTTTTAGGGTCCACTCTTGTTGAATTAAATTCTTTTATTATATGCCCATAAATGGGAAAATAGTAAGATATCACCTTTTTCCTTTACCTGAAAATACTTCCATTAGCATATCATAAGGTGGTATATGGCTTATATAACCTTTGTCCTGGCATATTGTATGCATTTTTCCTTTGTTAATTTTCCTCAAAAGGTGATAGTTGTTGATTATATATATTGAAAACTGACTATTCTGTAGAATGAAATATTATTATTCTATATAAAATAAAATTTAGATTTGTTTTTTTACAATTTCCACCTAAACATAGAAAAAAGAAGACACACGTGGAATGTTTCAAAGAGACAACTGCCCAAAGGCGACATTTAAAAATCCTCCTGGAGTTTTGACACCATAACATCTATAAAGGGACTTGAAATAGTTTTTCCTGTTGTCCTTTTAGAATGACAGAACAATATGCAATAAACTAATGACTGTTTTCCTAAGCAAACAATAATTGCTTTCTGAAAATTTCAAATTTGATGTTCTCATGTGTCATCGTGTCCAATTCTATTTCTTAGTTTCATGATGGTCAACGACCAATAATCTTAGGCTGTGTTCCCTCTTTATATTTCTGCGTGTTGCTTCAGTAATACTTTGCAAGTAGTCGTAAGGAAAGCAAAAATTATGAACAATAATTTAAGATTTACCGATTTCTTTTTTATCTGATTGACTTTGACCTTTTTATAATCATCAATTTGTTCTTTTAGGAAGTCCTAAGGCACGACCACATAAATGTTCCCTGCTTGTCCATGAAACCGGAGAAAAAAATCAGAATGCAATTTTATGTAGTATATTTTAACAACACTAACTACAAATTATATTGGTATATTGAAATTTTATACTTTAAGCGTCTTGTTCTAGTAAATGATTGACAATTGCTACATAATTATGCTATTCACATATAAATTTGCTCTTTTCCAATAACATTATAATTGAATTACAGAAGCAATCTAGGCATATCTATCAGTTTTCATCAGTGTCATATTCACTTTCATCTGCATCTGGCATTGGTAATCTATGACGTGCCTTTCTGTCTGTTTTTATGCTTTCAAAATAGGCATGATGCTGCTCAGGGATGATTCCACTAGTACAAAGAGAAAGTAGATCTACTTTTTTGGCCTCAGATATCGGCAGTTTTGCATCATATCGATATGGGAGCTCTATTATTGGTTTTGGTTGTTTTCCTCTTCTCCTGATTCCTTCTTTAAAATTGACCTTCATAAAAGACTCTTTGTTATATGTGTAATTGAAAAAAAGGCTGTCGGGTTCAGATTTCCTTAACTGAATCCATTTTATCTTGTGCCAGTATATCTTTGTTCCTTCAACGTCAATCTTCATGTTCTTGTACTGGTTTTTTGTAAGCATTTTAAAATCACGGAAATCACTAAATTTCATAGGTATAACCANTTTCCCATTGAGATGGAACATAAACCCTGGTTTTCTTTTTCGCTAGTTCTATTGATGAGTGAATGGAGTCACTCTCCATTTGAGAATGCCCGCTCTCAAAAAACTTGTGGTTTACTGTTTCCAAATTAGAAAGTCGCATTGTTGTGTAATACAGGGCTGCCACTGTATACTGGTTTCGATTTTGACCACCACATGTATCGAAGAACAAAGTGACTTCTTTTAATGTCGGAGAACTAGCAATTGAGTTTAGATATAGGTAGAGGCATGTAGCTACTTCACATGAACCACGTCCACCCTGTGTCTCGTCCCATAGGAAACAGTGTCCGTTCTTATTACCCAGATTGTAAAACGATAGATTGTAGCATGACAGTTTTCTTTCGTAATATAAATCACCCACAAGACTGCATGGTACAGAAAGCACAGCCTGCAAATCAAAAGTTGCAACTTGTATTCCTTTATCCAGTTGTACTCTATTTTTATCCTTTGTTTTCTCATTTCTAGCTTCTTCTTTCATATTTTGGTGATCTTTGTACTGTTTTTCCATTTCTTCTGTCAGTAAACTGTCTGTAGAATTTTGGTCGTGTAGAACACAAATAGAACACTGGTCTTTCTTAGGTTGGAAAAAAGAAAAATTGTAATGAGTGTTGAAGATTTTCCTGTAAAATTTTTGCTTGACGGGTTTCCTACCTGTAGTAGAGCATTTGATTTTATACAGCTCGTACATCTTTTTGATATTCAGCTCAGGTGGTAAATACTTTCTTCGAGTATCTTTCCTGGTATAGTGGCTCTCGACAACCGGAAATGAGCTAATATGCTCATGGACAAAGTTTTCATCGGCAGTTGGGGTTTTATTTCCTGGAGCTTTCTTCCCCCTCATATCGCTTCCAGCATAAACACCATGTACCATTTTCTGAATAGCTGATTCAATTGTTTTGCTGCCGATTTCTAAGGTGGAAAGAAAGAATTTTTTACAAACACGAAACTGTTCATTATCAACGGTGAAAAAATAGGATACAGATTTTTTTCGCCTTGGATTTTCAGACTTGACTCTTTTAGAATCTTGTGTTTTAATATTTGAGCATATGAAACTCCTTTGTTTTCCATACTCTCCAAGTTTCCAATATAGATTAAAAATGTCCTCCCTCTTTTCTTCAGAAATTTTGTTTGAACATTTAAACCTACATTTACTGCAATCCTTCGGTTTCATCTTACGAGAGGGTACTTCTTTCCCAGATTTGCTAATATACTCCATTCCAAATGATCTCTGTTTTTTTCTTTTATTTGCTTTCCATTCCTCTTGGTTTAATTTATGCTTCCTAAAGCATGGTTTTCTCTTTGGTGATATGTACTTAGCATCTTTATGGGGAGTTATGGATGGTGATGTATTAACAGGTCTTTTGTTTTTCTTTCCTCTTGGTGTAGACTCTCCCTGTTTCGATGTAGCTCCCATTCCTATACCTTCTGGTTTCTTATAAACAGGATCATAATGCTCAGCCCTTGGTATCGCAAGATGAGCAAGCAATATATCATCTTTGTCTTCTGCTTGGACCAAATCCGGTTCAATTTCAAATATAGGTGCAAACATTCGGCTTGAAAAAAATTTTATTTTACGACGAAAAATATTTGCTAGGCATAATGGTACAAAGTCAGCATATTCAGAACTCCAGTGGCCATCCTTTTCCAATTTTCTCACGTTTTCCTCTATCAATTTCGTTGCATCTGCGTCCACTTCTTAATCAATAGTGATGAAGGCCATATAATGATGTATATTGATGATAATATGATAACAAATTTCTTTTCTTAGGTTGAGATAGGTTTTTTCTGTATTGATTTGCTGCAAAACTGAATTTAATAGGCAGTTACCGTCTGGATAGACATTCTTTCTTTCTAGTCCATTGCTTGCCGGAAGCTTATCATTTTTTTGCTAGTGATATTTTTCTGTTACAAGTCGTGCTTGCATTTGTCTCCTGCTTTCATTTACAACCTTCCAAAATCCGCAGGGACTCTTTGGGACTCTATTGGGGTTTTCAACATTTTTAGTTCCTTTTAATCTATCAGGCTTTTTGTTTTGTTTTGATTTGTAGCTTTCTTTCAGCATAGTCGTGGTATTTTGCTTTCTTTCCCTGTATTGTTTTCTATATTTTCGATTTTTTAACAAGTTACAAGATTTCTTTCTTTTGGTATCAATGAGTCTCCTCACAACTTTTTTTTTCTTAGTGCATGTGGCCAATTTATGAGTTACGTCAATATCAGAGCTACTACTGTCATCTACTTGTGGAAAAATGTCAATATTGTCTTCAGAATCAGAGCTGTTGATTTCTTTTCTGTTTGGTACATATGTTTTATCTTGATCAGAGTCATACATTGGGGATGGTGATCGATCTCTAACTTCTTTAAATTCGTGCATTTTTGTCTGTATATGTGTTAACGGGCTAAGTTTGTGAGTCAATATCAGGATCAGGATTTGATTTGTGTGACTTGGTTTTTAAGTGTGACGATGAGGCTTCCATATCAATATCCTTTTGTGGATCAATATCAGGGTCAGGATTTGATCTTTGTAACTTGGATTTATGTGTGCCAATGGGGCATCCATATCCACATCCGTTTGTGAGTCAAAATGAGGATCAATATTTGGTTGGTGTGACTTGGTTTTTAAGTGTGCCGATGAGGCTTCGATATCAATATCCTTTTGGGGATCAATATCAGGGTCAGTATTTGGTCTTTGTAATTTGGTTTTTATGTGTGCCAATGGGGCATCCATATCCACATCCGTTTGTGAGTCCATATCAGGATCGGATTCTGGTTTGTGTAATTTGGTTTTTATGTGTGCTAATGGGGCATCCATATCTGTGTCCGTTTGTGAGTCAATATGAGGATCAGTTTCTAGTTTGTGTAACTTGGTTTTTATGTGTGCTAATGGGGCATCCATATCTGTGTCCGTTTGCGATTCAATTTCAGGATCAGGATTTGGTTTGTGTGACTTGGTATTCTGGTTTGGCAATAAGGCATCCTTATCTGTGTCCGTTCGTGGGTTACCATCAACATGTTTATTATTCTGTAAATTATTAAAAGAAAAAATATAACTCTGATAAAACAAAACGTAACTACATGTAAATTACATTATTTCATAAGATCGGAAACATTATTTTCTAATCAAATGTGTGTTGTCTTTTGTGCTTTGTACACATTAATTATTGTTTTCCTACGTCTAAATTTTTTAAGCAATTTCATTTGATTGATTGATTGATTGAATATTGTTTAACGTCTACTCAGCAATATTTCAGCTATATCAAGACGAGAACAAGTTTGTTAATAAATAATCACTTTGGGGTATGGAAATGGCCATGGGACGGGAAATTCTGACTGCCACTGGAAAAGAAGGGTGAAATCGTCAAGGGCGGGGAATTTAGCCTTGTACCCGATCACATATGGACCACCCCAAAAAGAGCTTGCTACAAGGGTTCTTTAACGTGCAGGAAGCGTGGCATTTCTTCCAACACGTGGACCTGAGTTTACATCCCATCCGAAAGATGGTTTGTGTATTTATTAATCCCGCACAACCACGGAATGGGTCCTATTTCTATATCCCGGGACCCTCGGGGTCAGCCTCCTATTAGGAGGGGTCACACCCCGCAAGCCGGAGATACTAGGTCCTATTTCTATATCCCGGGGTTCCCTCGGGGTCCTCTGTTAGGAAGACTCATACTCCAAGCTCAGAGGATGCTGCGGGCCTATTCATAAGCCGGGACCGCGCACGGCGGCAATTTCATTTGAAGATAGTCTACTCATAAGTGCTTCATGTACCTTTTAAACTGCAGTAGAAACTTGTAATTACACAATATTATTAAAATAAATTCATTTATAATTTAAGTGTTTCAGCAACTTTATGTTTTATGGCAATATATTTATATTTTTCTAGTCAACTTGTGTCCTTTTTTGATAGTGATGAAATGAATTTTATCCACAACATTTTAATTTAATTCGATGAGTGTACATTAAGGCGAGGACCTATAATGAGACTGAGTCCATCCTTAATTGAGGTTTAGTATAATTTTTACTTGGCAATAAATCCTTAATGTCAGATAATTGTGCAAGGCCATTTAATTCAATTTGTGTTTTTTTTTTGCATTTTCAACTTCAAATTTTCTCTCACCTTGGTTTTGTCTTTATTGGTTTCAGTAAAATCACCATTCTGTTCTGTAGTTAGATGTTTGGTATGATTATCCTTTCTTTTTGTATAACGGTCATGTTGATCATCTCCAGGTTGAACAACTTTGATACTACATGTAGTAATGCTCTCTTTTCCATTGTCATGATGTTCATCCATGCATTCTTCACCATTCTAATAATGTGAAAAGTAAGAATATGTAAACATGGCATATGAAAATAAGCTTAAATTGAAATTTGCGTTTGTTATATGTATGTGATTGTCGATTGTCTCATACATGTATTAAATGTTAAATAAGATTACCAAAATTAATCAGAGTAAGAACAACTTTTGTAGTACTGTAAATCAAATCAGCATTATACTACCTTGGCTATGTCAACATTCTGGTGTTCTAGCAAATGCGTATCATCATTTCTGCTTTCGATCCCATTGTTATAACTCTGTACGCCTTCAGATTCTTCTGTTTGTATATCACTATTGGCTACTGGCCCTTTAACATCGTGGTTACCAGCTTCTCCGATTACAACGTTTTGGTCCCCGTTCTTAGCAATCTCACAAATCTCTGTATTTTCAGGTTCGAAGACCTTTTCGTCAATCTAAAATTTCGAATGAAATATGATTATATGACAAAAAATAATATTAATATAGAATAATCGATTAAAGTTATCTAAAAATATATGTTTTGCAAAGGCCACAAATTAATATGTTAATTTGTAGCTATTGCACAACATATATATTTTTATATCTTCATGTTTTCCCTTATTGTTGTGACCATGCAAGGGCTCTTGACCTTTGTTTCCCTTTTATCATTTTAGGTGCTTTTTAATTCGTATATTTTGTGTATTTTTACGTTTTAATTGTGGCCAACCATACCATTTTTATTTTGTTTGACTTTTGTTATACTTCGTTCTAGCAACATGGCTTTATTTTTCCTATTGATTTTTTTCAAAGATAAATGCTTTCAATTTCATCATGTTAGAATATTTTCATTACTTTCTGAAGTCAAAATTATGGAACCATGTATTCTAATTAATTTATGAAACATAAAACAAATAATTTTATTGCACAATATGTATATAGGCGATGCATATGGTTGTTTAAATTCAATGTTTTTTTTCCAATGTTTTAGCTGTTTTTTATCATCATTCCGTTCTTGAGCCTCGATATTATTTAAATCCGAGTCTGACCAATCAGACCAATCAGTGCTGTCCATCTAAAAAAATTAAATGACATGATAGATAGAATGGAAAGCCTGCATTCTATATTGTTTTATATATTTTGATGAAAACTTAAATGTTAATAAGTTAAAAAGAATTAGAATAGAATTGAACCAGAGATGGATGATCATGATTCTTTGATTATATTTTACATGAACTAGTAGTCGCATGCTAATAACAATATTATAGGATAAGTATATGTTTAGTTATTTTACTTATATCTTTATACTTAAAAACTTGCATTCTTTCCAAAGAAGAAGAATTAAATTTATAAAAAAGCAAGTAAAAAATGTATATTTCTTAATATTTGTCTTTGAAACCTTTCATTCCTTTGTTCTTTTATGCCTGTTTATATATCTTCTTAACTAAATTGTGTAACACATGTTTTTCATAAGATGCTGATAAAAGGTGATATATGATACTCTTACCACTACAAACTAATACATTTTTTATCAGTTGGAGGAGAAAAAGGATATATCTGCCAAATAATTATTTTAAAAATAATTGTATGTTATTACTTAATGCAGGAATAAGGTTTTATATGCATGTACCACATTTTCTTTTTTTTCAGCATACAGGATTTCTGGAAAAAGGTTATATTTTAGAATGTTACTTTTTACTTCTATAAATACTTCTTATTTTATTTTAAGTGGCATGGTAAAAGGTTGTATTTTGAGATATAACTATTTTCTTTACCTAAACTCATGTTTTGTTTTGTGTTTTGGTAATGGAAAAAGGTGCTATTTTTAAATATAACCTTTTACCTTGCATCTGTTTCATATAGAACCTTATACCCGGAAACAAAACTTTTGTTTGCAGATATACCAAAATACCTTTCACAATATCTTTAAGACGGCTTATACTATAGCTACGATAATTTTACACAAAAATTTCATAGCCTTTCTATACAAGTTGATGAACAAAACACGATTTGTGAAAAAAATGCAGAAAGCACCTTTTTCATGTGACACCTCGATGTATCCCCAGCAGGCACACAACATTTAAACAACATTGAAACAACATTGAGCTTTTACATTGAAACAACATTGAAATTTGGTTTCATATGGAAGTTTTATCAACGTTGACTTTTCAACATTGAATCAATGTTGTAAAACAACGTTGAAACAATGTTGAATTAACATCTAGTCAAGGTTGTTTTAATGTTGGAAACAACGTTGTAAAACACATAGAAAACAACATTGAAGATGTGTTGAAACAACATTAATTATTTAAAGTCAGTAGTAGGTACTTTCAAAAGTAGAAATTACTGTGTTAAAATTAATTAGTTCACCAGGGGCGTGTTAAACTTTGCTCCAAAAGTATTGTCATGATGGTCATCAGGTTTCGACAGATTGTTACAATCCACAAATGAGAAGATTCCATGTAAAAAGCCAGACATGCCTTTAATCTGACCTTCTTTTTGAAGTGACATAAATGCCATGTGTGTATGGGATCATCTTGCCATAAAAGTATACCTTACAGATGATACTTCCAATTTTTTCTGCATGTTCAAAATGTCAGTTCTTTTGTTTTCAGAATCATCTTTTTTGTCAGACTGTTCAATAGATAACGAAATACCGAATTTAGTTTCATCTTATGTCTTGGCTGCACATCACATCAAAACATTTTGAAACCCATAAACTAACAGAGAACATATAGCAAAAAGATCTAAATAGAAAGCTGAAACTCGGGTAAGGACAGAGCTATGCATGAGGGAGATACTTCTTAGTCGATGCAAAACTTTCCAAAATTTAGATTCAAATGAAATGAAATCAGTTAATGA
>MJUU01062443.1:2928-20661 GCA_002080025.1 Modiolus philippinarum
GTTCCACCTATTCTGACTTCTCTAATCTCTGCTCCGTTTATGTCTAAAACGTGAACAACGCCATCTCCACCAACGAAAATGGTGTCCTTTGTGGCAGCTATACCATTGCACCAAAATGTCAGTTTTACTTTGTTTATTAATGATGCGTTTGCTGTATTAATAAACTGGATTGAATCTTCGCCTGGTAGAGTGACTACTGCTGTGTCTGTATCGGGTATCACTGCAATACCATAAGGATAACTTGGACATATAATTTCGTTTTCATAGTCGTTACAGTCTTTGTAGATGTAAACTTTTGGATAACAAGGGTGATAATTACAAAGAAGTAGTTGGTTTTCACTAGTAACTGCTAAATCAGTGAAATTATAATTTTCACCAGGCTTCAGATTTAACTCGATACCAATTCGAAACACAGATAGGGTTTTTGGAACATTCCGTCTGCTTTTCGATGCTGCCATTGTAAACCTATTTAGTACATATAAGAAATAAAATAAAACAAAGGATATGCTACTATATAAATCCAGAAAAGTTTTTCATAAAAAGGCGTGTTTCTTGAAATTTGCACATCTTATCTAATTAAAAAAAATATTATGTGATGTTCATGTAAATCGTTTCTGTATACAACAATATTTATATGCCAGTTATAATAGTCAAAACATATACGCAGGAACTTTTGGCTAAAGGGAAGAATTTATTAGAAATATCTAAAAATGTATTTTTGAATTCTCGAGAATTATATTATGTGATAATATGCCAGGGAACTGCACAAGAAAAGATTAAATGCCCCATAGTTACAATTATATACATTGTTTGTATTAGCCTATTTTGCATTGCAAGGAATCTCAAAAATTTCGCAATTGTGGTTATCTTTACATAAACCTTTCCTTTATTCAAGGATGAAAGGTGTTTTTGCAGAGCTGTCAAGGAGGTTTGGGTTCCAAAAGTGCGATGGAGGGCATGTGGGGGAATAGAAACAAGATTTCTTTTTTAAACGCAAAGTGGAGCATTTCAAATGGTCATAGCAAGGAATTTGAAACCAAATTTTTATTAAGAAAGGGAAAATATGAAATTAGCTTTCATATCTGTGAATTCCATTGGAAAAAAAAATGTTTTACTTCAGGGCCTTTAATAGAAAATGAACAAGGAATGTACAGAACAACTCCTAATTTCTGGTTTTCTTTTCACGAAAAGGTTCTTTTCTATATTGAAATCTAAAAAGAGTGACATTGAAAGGTGTGAGCGTGAGAGCGTGATTTGGTGCTGGAAAGTGTGACTCTCACGCCGAAAGCGTGAGACTTGACAGGTCTGTTTTTGTATGACTTGGAAAAATTTGATTGCGACATTCAAAAACTGCTGAGTCTGGGATATGTTCAACCGTTGTTTCTTTCGTCTTTTCATAAATTCTATGATCGTCACCACGACATCATAGATGGATATATAATGTTTGTGTCACAAATGAAAACGAATAATTTCAGCAAGATTCACGTCTTCCCGGATTAAACATTACCGTTCTGACTTCACCTTTCATTGACCCTCTGACAGTGTGACGATTGTTGTATACAGAGCAGGACATGCTTACCCTTTAGGAACACCTGGGATCACTCTCTATTGTATTTGTAGTGTTTGTGTGTTTTGTGGGAGTGCAGTGTCTTAGGTCTTTCATCTTCATGTGTTCTTGTATTCGCATTGTCTCAGGACTTTGATTTTTGTAATCTTGTGTTTTGTTCTTTCGGTATTCTACTGTCGTTGTTAAGATGACACAATATTCAAAAAATGATTTTCATTTAAGTTCAACAAAAAACCGATAAATTCTGGCATGCTAATATGACATATAATGAGTTGAAACTGAAACATCTATGTCATGCAAAAGACACCAGCTTTTAAAAACAACTTTAAAGTATAATTATAGTTTCTACAACGAGAACTAAGTTGATTATTAAATTTCTCACATAGAATTAAATAAATTTTGTAAGTGTTTAAAAATTAGGCTTGCCGAGTTTTTAAACATTTGAATATTTATTTAACAAGATGTGAGAAATTCCATTCTCTAATTTCTTGCAAATTTAACCAACGCCTGACCGGTGTGATAAAAATATTTCTCGTCTCTAGTGAGAGAACAACTCGCGTGAAATTTCCCGCTAAATCTATTCGAAACATAATCCTCGGTGTTTTTCGTCCAGTCATTAAAGAAACAATTTCCACAACTTAAACACGTTAATTATGAAATTTCTCACATGGAGTTAAATAAATTTTCAAATGTTTAAAAGCTCGGCAAGCCTCGCTTTCAAACATCTGCCAAATTTATTTAACTCCATGTGAGAAATTTCATAATCAACTAGTTCTCGTTGTGGAAACTATATTTATTAACGTGTTTAAGTTGTAGAAAATGGTTTTGTAATGAAAAATGTAAAACACCCGTGACACCGCGGATTATATTCCAATTAGATTTGGCGGGAAATTTCACGCGAGTTGTTGTCTCACTATAGACGAGAAATATTTTTATCACATCGGTCTAGTAGGGTGCCCAATGTCCAAAAAGACGCTTAGTTTGCGAGTTTGGGTTAACGGAATAACACACGACTATTTTTTTTTTGTTTTATAGGCTGGAATAGTCATTAAATTTCTTATTTTTCATTGTCGTACAAAGTTTCCGTGGTCACGATTTCTTAAATTTCTCATTTTTAAGGGGTACCCTATAGCAGAGCTTTAGATATGGTCTCTTTAAATTTATAGAAATCAGTAGGAGTCTCTGATATTCTGATAAGCAGCTATTTGTGAAAAAGTCTAGACCTTAAATTTTGTTTTAATAGCAAGAATGTAACTTATTATTCATTGATTTTTATAATTTGTCGGTGTTCAGTTTGGAATAAAAATGGTCATGAATTTAAGACATTTTTGTAGAATTACAAAATTACTTACCTGGATTTTCGAAATATTTAATTTAAACGGAAACACAACTATCATCTGTACATCTGTGCGAAAAATCATGAGTGTAATAACTGCCATTACCGAGAAATCGACAAATAAAAGCATTAAATTTGTATAAAAAACTCAAAATTTTACGTTAATCTGAAATTCACTTTGCTTGATAAATCAGGAAACGTACGAAGAGCGACAACTCTAATCCATATGAAGGTAGAATAACATGGTAGCCCAAGTTGCATCAAATTATTTAGATCTGTTGGAGATTTCTAAATTGGTCGAATTTCGAATTTTCATGTACATGTTAATGTTTACACATTGAAATTGAGATTTCACTATCCCTGTAGATGATATAACAGGGTTTTGGTCAAGTTTTATTGGTTTTATTAGGTTTTATGGCAGTGCGTGTTTTTTAGGGAAATTTACTTAAGCACTACCAAAAACAAAAATGTGATTTATTTTGTCGAGGTCTTATTCAATTTTGAAGAAGTAAGACTTTAAAATTTAATTCAAAGTTTCCTTTAAACAATGGTACTATAAAAACGTAGAAATTTCTGTTATTATAATTGAAAGCGTCCTTCATATATTTCAGGTGCAAATATTTAAAATTGCACACCTCAAAACACAAATGGTCACCGTGAAAATTATTTAATGAAGATAAATGACAAATCATTACAAAAAATTAAACAATGGACTGTCTGTATAAAGTTAACATTAAATTCTTAAAATTTCATGAGGGGTTTGTTGGTAAAATGAAGCTAACTTTTAGTTGCGTGAGATTTTTCTTAATTTCAGGAAATGACTTTTAACCCCATTTTAAATAAAATGTGACCAAATTCGATCTCTACGACATTGTTATTTTGATGCGCCATGGTTTTCTCTTTCCAAAAATGTATAAAACAGGTGTGTGTGATTCCGTTAACCCAAATTCGAAAAAATCGTCGCTTGGGCACCCTACTAGTCAGGCGTTGGTTAAACTTGCTAAAAATTAGAGAAAAATATTTATTCATAGCCGTGTACATTGATTATAATTGCACTTCAGGTTTGCAACCCCAAGATTGAGGTTGGGCTGTCAAAAAGAAATTGTGTATAAAAGACCTTTTCTAATCGCTCAAATTTGTCTAGATTTTTACCCTTTTGATTATCTTTGTTGATTGAAATATGTATGTCATAAACTATGGACATATCTAAATATGGCGTGCAAACAGCTATTTACTAAGGGTATTTCTAATCCCTGGGTTTACGGAAATGTTGTTAAAAACTGATTAAAATGCAGAAAAGCTGGGACGTAACTTACATTTTTTACGTTATAGGGGTATCGACAAGATATTCTGCTTGCATCAGTTCAATTAGCTTTGAGATCTAGTGACCAAAACATTTTACACACATACTGGCCTCTTAGTCTACTGAAATTTATAAAGAATCTTTACCAAGCCCTTCGGGAAGTTTTGAATTTGATTTTTTCTCCGTAGTGTGACATTGTTCTACCAGCATACTAGGCTCTTTTAGCTAACCGGCAGATTAGCGGCGAGCATCCCTTTACCCATCTTTCAAAATGACGTATTGTCTTTTTCTTTCCTTCCCGGATTGCGGTCATGGAGTTGGCACTCTACTTATATTGGGTTTTATTCGTTTGTTTATTATACTATAGGAAATGAGACAGATAAAGGGAGGTTTAGGTACCCATAAAGCGGTTAAACCCTACCGCTAGCTCTTGCTCGTGCCGGTACTAATTCCGGCTATCCCGAGTTTCTACATTTGTCTTTTGTCTTTTTATTGTTTTTCCTGTGTAGTTCTTTGGTAGATTGTTGCATGTGATTATAATTTTTTGGCCATTGTAAGTATTTCCTATTACCTTCTCTCCAATAACGTAATAATTTGTCATAAAATAAAACATTTCTATCGAATTGGGGCTTATTTTCGATACATTTTCTGGTCTGCAGTTCATCTGTTGTAACAAAATGCCAGGGTTCTTACAACAATCACTGTTTCTGGACTTGAGATGATATGATTAAGGCACTGAATCTTTCACTAGACAACACTTTCGTTCGTTTGGCAACATTGATTATCAACGGTTCATTGGAATTTCCATGAAAGCAAATTGTACACCCATCATTGCAGATCTTTTTCTGTTCTGTTACGAAAGTGACTTTATGAAAAAATAAAGAAAGGAACCATACAAAACAGCGACAACCTTATTTCTGTTTTCAATGCTAACAGCAGGTTTGTTGACGATATCCTTATTATTGACGATCCCCAGTTTTTAGAATATGTGGACCTGATCTACCCACAGAAACTGAAACTTGATAAAGCAAACAATGATTCTAAATACTGTTCTTACTTTGATCTTTCTTTCATTATTGACTCTGTTAAAATTGAAACTAAAATATATGATAAAAGGGATGATTTTGAATGACCTATTTCCCTTTTCTTGGTGGCGCCGTGCTACGGGGTGCATATATCACAATTGGTGAGATTCGCACGCGTCTGTTCAACTCCTGACGACTTTAATGATCGTAACCTCACTATTTCACCCTAACTTTTACAACAAGGTTACAGATTTCATAAATTGTACAACACATTTTTTTAAGAAATTTATCTTGGATATGAACATTTGATATCGGATGGCGTGACCCGAAACAGCTTTTTACTAAGGGCATTTCCCACCCTCTCTTTTACGGATATGTTGTTAAAAATTCCAAAAACTGATAAAAAATCCAGAAAATCTGGGCCGTAACTCAAATTCTTTACGTAATAGGGGATACTGACAGGATATTCTGCACGAATCCGTTAAATTGGCTTTGGAATCCAATGACCTGAAGAGTTTACAAGTATACCTGCCTCTCGCTGATACTGCCGATCTCTACTGTAATACATGGTGATTTTTTTACCAAAGCCTTCGGGAAGTTTTGAGTTTGATTTTTCTCTCGTAGTTGGACGGTGTTTTAACAGCAGACTAAGCTTATTGAGCTAGCCGGAAGCTTAGCGGCGAGCACTCCTTGACCCTTTTATCAAAATTAAGTTTTGTTTTTTTTATTCCCCTTTTCAAGATAGTGGGCATGAAGTTTGTAGTCTACCTGTATTTGCGTTTTATTTGTATGTTTATCGTACTATAGGGAAACGAGATAGATAAAAGGGGAGGTTTGGGTACCTATGAACTGGCTTAACCTTACTGCTGGCTTTTGCTAGTTCCTGTACCAAGTCCGGCTGTCTCGAGTTCCTATCATTGTTCACGTTAGAGTTTTGTCTTATTTGTGTTTTGTAGCACGTAATTGTAATTTTAAGCCATTGTCGATGTTTCCTGTTATCCCTTTTTTCATGGATCCTTTCAAGCGATCACATATCATAGAGTTATCACAACCGCCGCCGTTGGTCAGAGTCTTTCCTATGCAAACCGAAAAAAGTCAAGACCATTTCCAACTATTGTTGATAATCACAGTTATTTGGTGTTTTCCACAACTATTGATTGCTGAATTATGATTGAATTATAAAAAGAAAAGGCTCCCAAGATCAACAGACCACAGAAAACATGTATTTAGTTTCACATGAGATTCTTATGGCATTTCAAAACAGGGTTCTTATGTTTAATTATGTCCCCGCTGATACCATGTTAAATTGGGTACATACATGCATGAGACAATTTTTGAGGGGGGGGGGCATCCCAAGGCTTATTGTGATCAAGTTTGGTATTATTAGAATACCATTTTCTGATATATGAATGGGTTCTAACTTCGGCAATCGAAATACACATGAGACAACTTATGAATCTTTTCAATCGACCATACCTGTACGTCAGAGTTTTAACTCCTATTTATTTATATAACTTCTCTGCCATTGATAACCAAACTTATCATCAAGTGTCCTTTAGATTGATCCTTCAATAAGAGTCCTGTAGTTTTGCACCTATTCAAAATCACCACCTTAGGGAAACACCATTGAAAATTAGACAATAGAAGCAATTAAATTATCTTTTTTTCATTAAAACGACAAGGCCTGGAAGCACTTACAAATACGTTTTCCGTTAATACTACAAGGCCAATTAGCAGTAAGCGTAGGCGAAAAAAACTTTTGTTAGTCAGTCATTGGGTCGGACAGATCAATACCCACTTCAAGTTGACGCCAGTGGGTAACATACTTTGGACACAATGACGAAGATAAAATTCTTCAATGAAACAACTCTACTGTTTATAACAAGACTTAATGCAATGGTCCTTTGATGGACCAAAGCAGGTATCTAGCAGGCCTTCACTTAATCAAAGATGGCCAACAACGAAACACGGTGTGTAAGCCAAAATAGTGACCTGTGAAATTATGTCCAGGTGTGTTGTATTTCTATTGAAAACTTCCAATGAGATCCAAAAAAAATCACTCCAGCATTTTATTCTGTCCTTGGACTTTATCATAGGTATCAATTGTTAGACCGGACAGTTTTTTTTTTACAATGGACACTTTTAAATCCTACGCAGTGTAGCATTGGATCTTAAAATATACAAAGATGTAATTACATATTTGAAATGAAACCATTTAGCATACTGATTATTGATTATTAACATAATCCAGTTGCGGAATACTGGGGTGGTGTTCTCGAAGCTATCTTAGGGAAAAGACGTGTACTAAGACCATCTTATGACACGTCTTAGTCCTAAGTCATATTCTCGAATCTCTCCTAACTTATGATATTTCGCATTTTTCGTCTCAACTTCAGGACACCTAATTCATCCTATCTCAATTCTAACCATATATTTCACCTTTTGTTCAATATTTTTCTTAAAGATGAACATGAATCAATATATACGCATCAATAAACAGGTATCTGTAAAGAATCTCTGCACGATTTTAAACTTTGAATTCAGTGTTCACGTAACCATTACTGTTTTATGCGTCTAGTTGTTATTTCACGACAAACTAAATTAAAATGCCTTTTCGACGCTTCATTATATGCATGTGGTAAACAATTTAATAAAATGTTCTTGTCTTTGAACATTATTTTGTAAAAACTTAGTATAGAAAATTAGAATATTAAACTTAAGACATGTTTAGGACGTCCTAACATTAGATGTGTCTGAGATAGCTAAGAGACACAACTTAAGAATGTCGTAAGATGATCCTAAGTCCATCCTAAACTTTGTCATAAGATATGACTTAGGACAGATCTTAGGATACTTTCGAGAACACCACCCAGGCTCTAAAGACCCTTTTCCTTCACATTTCTGTATTTTTATTGTTGAAAAAAAGTAAATATGTTCTAGTAAGTCAGTGATACCCTACGATATTGACGATAATTGTTTCTGAAAAAAATCCAGGTAGTTATGACCTGTTCTTTTGTACACTTACTATCTTATTTTTTTCTTTTTTTTATAAAATATAAACCTTCATCGCCACATAATAAAAAAAAATTAAAGAAAGAGTAAAATCATATTTGCAGTTATGTAATGACATCATATAGAAATGGCGTCAGAATAACAAAATCCTTGGTTAATTTTGTACAATTAAAATAACAGTGGATTCACGCTCGTGTCCATGTATTACTATTTTGATAATGTACTTACCTGTATACAAGTACCCGTATATTCTCTATAATATCTGATATCTTTTTTAGTCAAACTGACATTCAAATAATGAAAAAAAAACTTCTTTTTGATTTGAATGTGGTGTAGAGCGTTTGATAGTGTTCTCCTACAATTTAAATCATCAAGATTCTAATTTTAGCATTTACATATAAGGTATTTATAGATATTAAGATATTTGTGCATATTTGTTCAAAAGATCGATCGACCATATATTATTGCAATTCATTATATTTTTGTTTTGATTCTTCAAGAATAACGTTTGAAATCTTGTTTGTATTTTTGCATTGTAGAATGTTTTTTTTAAGAAAGCAAGTCCTTACCTGCTGGTCTGTTTAAAGATATCGCGTCATTAATCGCTCATTAAATAAATCTTATAACATATGCAACTGAAAATAACATTGCCTATATAAAATAAGTAAATGCTTTGACATCAGTAAAAAATATCAAATGGTTTCAGACGTGGATCAAGGGAATTTGAAAAGGGGCCGGAAATCCAATTAAGAAAATATCGGCGAGCGGATCCGCCAATGGGTTTTTAAGTCATACATAATATGGCAAGCCAAAGTGGACATAATGGCAGATTTATTAATATTAACAATAAATTATAAATATTTATAATCTATCTGTTAATTTTTATAATTGAACATAAAAATTGATAATTGAATTATAAATATTAATAAATCATTAGTTAACATTAACAATTCATTTATTAATAGTCATAGTTCAGTTGTTATCATTAATAATTCGACGAATTATAAATATTAGCAATTCATTTATAAATATTTATAAATCAATTATAAATTTTAACAATTGATTTATTAATATTTATAAGTCTTGCTTATTTCTTAATATGTATAATTCATTTATCAATATTAGCAAATCATTGATAATACTTTTATTAATATTTACATTTCATTTATTTACATTAATAATTCGTTTATTAATATTTACAATTCATTTATAAATATTAATAATTCCTTTTCAATTTACAAACATAATAAATGAATTACAAATATAAACAATTAAATTATAAATATTTGTAATATTGTTAATATTAATAAAGCAGGCATTTTTCTCCACTTTTGCATATTATATAACCACTTGAGACTTCCAAAGTATGACATAGAAAATATTCGAATCAGAAACAAAGGAAAAAATTAGATGTCGATTCAAAGGGTTATCCATGTCTAATAGAAGCTCATGCTAGAAATAAGTTTCATAGTATTGACATATTTTCTAGCCTTTGACAATGAAAATGACACCTGAAACTCGTAAGAGTCTTGTAAGTAAAACCTATCACACTTCATACTTATCATACATTTTTGGAAAATACATTAGATAAAGTTGTAAAATATATTAGTATGTGAAAATGATGTGGCGTTGTTTGAATCTAGCCATGAATAGAGCTCAAACAGGTGTTAGGGGCAGCCTCAGTTGAACTTAGTTTGAGGTATGGTCACAGCTCATTGTTGAAGGACTCATTGTGACTTCAAAATGACAACACCTACTTCAGCTTCGAAGTTTGAAATCTAAGCTATATGAAAAACGTTGTGATTTTAACTTCTTAATTGTAAACGTTCCCTTTCTGAGCACCAATATACCCACCTCTCAAGCTTATGGAGTGTATATTTCACAGTTGATTTGTTACTGTCGAGCATGTAATTTATACAGTGATTTGAATTGGGCAAAAATACTGTCCCAAAGCTGCCAATCTGGGATTTGTTCAGCTTTTGTTACTTTCATCCCTCCAGAAATTTAATGGCCGTCACCATGACATCATTGAAAGATATGGTGTTTGTGTCCAAAATAAAAACGGACTCCATTTGTGGCTTTCTCACGTCCTCGTTTTTCTGTGTTTCATGTTCATGCCATGTCTATGGACTTCGATTATGCCATGTCTATGGACATGGAATTTTGTAATCATCCATCCCCTTTTTCCTCCGGCGTGTCACCAGCTACAGCTATCGATTTCAGCACCGCTGGATATAGCCGGACCGAATGCAGATTGCCGACATTGACCAAAATAAATCTCGGAAACTCGGAAATGAGACACAACCACAGGCAAAGAAGGATTCTTGATATAAAAATTAAATCGAGCTTGAAGATTATTATTTTTTTAGACAACAATTTGTGTGGGATGTAGAAATACGCATCATAGTACGTGTACATGTAATATATCCATAAACATTAATTATTAATTTTAATAGACATGTAGTATTTCGCTGAAAAGATGTAAAAGTATTTTTTCACTGGCATTATTCTCATAGTAAATTTCAAGCGACAGAGAGGTATCTCTCAATATTTTATGTAAACTTTTGTAGTTTGGGGACTGTACTTAGCTTTTTTAAATTGTGTTTTGGTATAGACACGAATAGGGTCTAAATATTTATTATGTTCACTTTAATTATAATAATCGCACTAAGTTTGAATTTCTTCGAATCCGAAAGGTTGGAAATTGGGTGTTGTCGTATAGAACATAGAACATATTTTATTCATCGAATCACTGGCCCGCATAGGGATACATGAAAGAAAAGAAATAATTGATAGAAAGTAGAAACACAATACATTCAACATACTTTTTGTACCAATTATTATTTGTATTTTCAGTTTGTACAAATTACAATTTGTACAAAATTGGCTTATACAAATTATAATTTGTACAAAATTAGCCCAAAAATCACTTATAATTTGTTAAACTTTGTTTCAAATGATCAATTGAATGAAAACATGATTTATCTTCTTTGATAAAGCAAATATTCACTTAATTTCTTAATTTACACCTATTTCGGTTTATGGACTTCCAAATATTTTGATTTTATCTGCACTGAAGAGACATAAGTTGTCGAAATGCGCATATGCAGAACCTAAATTCACAGTAACCTCGGTATTTTGTTATTTGTGCATAATTAATTTTGGGGTAGGAATATTTTTACTAGAGCAATACAGAACCATGTTTAAACAGGTGCTTTACAGCAAATTCCTGAAAGGACAGTTTATTGCAACTACACTAATTCATAAATTATGTGACAATCGTGATTTCTCTGGGTTGCTTTTTATTTACTTTTAAAGCTGTGCAAACAATTTTCGTTTCATGCAGAAATTTTTAAAATATCTATTTTCAGACTGATTTAATAGCCCAAAAGAATGCACTGCATAATCTAGGGATACTACTGTTAAATTTATAATTAAGGTTTTTTTTATTGACATCACAAAACACATTGAAATAAAAATGCAAATATATGTAGCTTTATTTAATGACAACACATTCTTGTTTCATTAAATTTTATCCAATGTAGAGAAGTCCCCTCTTTACGGGTGCTCATGTCGGAAGGATGAATAAAGGGTGAATAAACACACAGACATGCAACACTACTATTGACATGATTGATGTCGTCTGCACAGTGGAGCTTTTGATGGCTCCAAATGAAATGGCGAATGTACCCAAAAGATGTTAAAAAAATGTAGCCCTAAATGTTAAGTGTCTAACGTAATTCTAACTTGATAGTTTGAGCTGCCATTTAATTCGAACTGTTTTCATGAATTCCTTCAAAGGATGGTGGAGCTATGGAAGTTCGACTGTATAAATGTTCATGTCTGTAATTTTAATTGTCATAATTCATGACTTCTTCTGATAATAATTTTTATGGCTAGAAATTAATTGTATAAAATTTAGTGAAATTGTCTGATGTGTTCTTTTACATGTTTATTAAAATCATATTTTCAGTACTTTCATCAGTTGAAATAAAGTTTAGCAAATTATGTAAGATTTTGTACAAATTATAAGTGAATTTTGGGCTAATTTTGTTCAAATTATAATTTGTATGAGCTAATTTTTTACAAATTGTACTTCGTACAAAACTGAAAATACAAATTTTAATTTGTACAAAATACCATTTGTACACAACATAATATCCATGAATGGCTATATATAATGAGATAGTGTGATCATTTTTAGCAAGTAAAATATAAAGCAAAAAGTTACATATTATCAAGAATAAATTTTCCAACTGCATTTAAATTATTTAAATTTTCTGATATCATTAGATGTATAAATTTTTGCTCACTATTAAGATTTATAAAGTTTTAACTTCTTTATTGACTGTGTCAAATAAATTTTTTCGCTCTTCTTGAAATTTATTACATTTTATTAAAAATGGATCTCATCTTCTACCTGTCCAGAGTTACATTTATTGCAACAAAAAAAAACGAGCATTCTTATCAATTTTTAAGTAACGTCCAATTTCAATCATTAATTTATGGGATGAGATCCTTAGTTTACAAACTGATCTTCTTACTTCAAAATTCTTAACATTTTCTAGATAATTTTCACAACCACAGTTGTGTTTAAACTTGAAATATGTTCGTATCTTTCCATCTTTCAACTGTTTTTCAATATATACTCTGATTCTTATAGGTACTAAAGATTTGTCTCTTAAGAAAATGTTTAAATTTGTAATGTCCAAAATTTATACAGTTGGTGCTAATACACAAATAATTTTATATTTTATTTATATTGAATACCATGAAAATGTGTTGCTTTCATAAATTGGTTTGCTTCAATTATATGCATTTTAAGTAAAGGAAACTTAGAATCAAGGTTTTCTAATCTATACTAATAACTTATTAAGGATTTTATAACATCAAAATACAGTGGAAACCTACCAAGTTCAGACAACACTGAAAAAATATCATTTTTTTGTTCACACCTATATGAGGAGGCATCAACCTGTTATCGAAAGCTATAGCCGCTATGGGAAATCTGTTTCCCAGATGACAGATTTTTCCCTTTAAAGCTTAATTGTTGTTTCCTCTACCGAATTTGACTTTACTATCGGATTTGACATTTTCAACACAGCGGGTGTCTTATAAGAAGCAGGAGATGCTTACTCTACCGGTGCACCTGATCTCATCTATAGTTTTTTATTGGGTCCGTGTTGTTCATCTTTCTATGTGTGTGTGTGTCTTCATTTTTCTTTTCTGTGCCGTACTCATAATAGTATTGTGTCTCTGTTTGTTTTTGTTTCCGATGTTTCTATTGTCCTTGGATTATTCGTTTTTGATTGACGGTTCGGTTCTCACTTACTTTACTACTCTAGTAGTATATGGTGCTGAACGAAGTGCAGGCATAGCTGTCCCAAAAGCGGAGGTTCGAGTCCCGGAGAGGGAACTACCAAACATTTGCTGACCCAAAAACGTTCGGCTGATTTTCAGACGTTTATATATGTTAAAGTTGTATATATAGCTATATAGATAATTATATAAAATTAGAAATAATACAACGAGGCTACTAAAGAATGAATTCGCAATTTCTCTAATTTCTGTCCTGTTTTCACGTTTCCTGAGCGGTTGAAGAAATATGTTTCTCCTCTCTAGAGAGAATGTTGTTCTCGGCAAGTGATTGGTTGAAATTCAATTATGACGTCAGATATGTTTGCCGTTTTTCGACTTTACCATTGTGACGTCATAAAAAAGGCGACCATGCCTGATGACGTCACTTCCAAAGAACACATTTATTTCGGATCATCAGAAAAGGGGGGTCACGTTTTTGTAAAAAATCTCCTTGAAATCATTAGAGAAATAAAATCCACAACCGTATCTCGTGAGAAACGACATTTCTACACTCTCGATAGTTAAATTTTCAAATATTTTAAACGCTCGGCAAGCCTCGCGTTTAAAATATTTGAAAATTTAACTATCTCTAGTGTAGAAATGTCTTTCTCACTCGATGCGATTGTGGATTCTCTATAAAACTCATTTGTTTTTATTTTACTGTACACGAAATGCCCGCAAACGTTCTTTGTTAGTATTCATAATTTGCATGGATTTGAAAGTTCTTTTTTAAAAGACAAAAGGAGATGATTGTATTGCATTACATTGATACTGTTTATCAATATCAAAACGCGGCGAACTCTGTCATTAAAGTAATCTTTTGATAATATTCATGATATTGTAAGTTGGAAATAAAACTGTTTTATCTCGATGTTAGACCAAGAATGAATAAGTGTACAATGATTAATTATGTATTCAAGAAAATCAATTACGGAGATAAGATTTTCTAATAATTTGATTTTCTACTTCATATAAATGCTAATTTTTGAAATGCCTTTCCTATTTATCTCTGAAGACACTCTTCTAATCAGCTGAAATTTAAAATAAAGAATTAAATGATGTTAAAATGAATAACAATACAAAGAAAATTGAATATTTGTTATTTGCATGCACCTGGGAAATTTTGAGTTTTGTCATTTGTCAGTAATGGAAATCGTAAAGAAATTTACATTTTTTTTAATTATTACCGAATTTGAATGATTGATATAATATTTTAAAGTAATCTATTGGGAAAAGGTTGCAAAGCATTTTGCTTGGTTTTATTTTTTGAATTATTTTCTAATGCCTCCTAATTTTGATACTTATATTTCTAGTATTCCTCGAAATGGTGGTAAAATTTAAGATTCATACAGGCAATCCGTTGTAAGAGAACACCATAATTATTGCAAAAATGTTTGAAAGGCAAAAAGTCGATCCGACAAGCAACATTTAATGCAACTGCAATAAATTTTAGGCTGTATTATGGTCGTCATCGTGGTAATTGTCATTGTCGTCTTTAGTCATTGTTTTTTAAGTCGAATGTACGAGTCATGAAATAATTGGGGACAAAAAAAATATGTTTAGTCGGATTCTGGTGCAGTTTTTGCAATAGAATCCTAATGAAAAATTAACAGTAGTGATTTACTTTCAAATGTTTGATAACTTGTTTCCTTTCCGAGCTGCGGGGCTATACGGGCCCAAAATTGCAAATACGCAAATTGCCTATTTTTTTTCATCGTATTTCACTAGGATGTTTTCTTTGGATTCCTCTTGTTGGAAGAATGTCAACGGATCTGACATATATCTAGCCGTTTCCGAGCTCTAACGGGTCCAAGGGGACGAAAATTGCAATTATTCAAAATATATAAAAGGTTTACTTTTTGACGAATTTTAATTGGGTTTATAATAATAAATGAAAGGATATGGAGTAAATGCACATCAGACAAAGTCTCTACAAACAAATGGTAAAAAAAGCAAAGGAAAAACGCTTTTATTGTTGTTCTTCATCTTGAAGTCACGAGGCCTTCAACAATGAGCTTTGATCATACCTCATAGTAAGTTCAAAACGGTCCTTAGCACCGGTTTAAGCGGAATTCTTTGCTAATTGTCGAACAACGCTACATCCATGTCTTTGCTGGTCATGGATGCGGGATTGTCAACAAGCATTAATTAAACTGGCAAAGTGCTAACTGTCATCTGTTTCTTGACAAAAGTATTAGTGTCATTAGCTAGTGGACGATTACAACATATAGACAAACACAGGGTTCTTATCAAGTCGATTGTAAGAAAACTTGACATTATAAAATAGTGAGATGTGGGCACTTGAAACAGGTCAGAATTTGAATGAATGATAACATATATGAGAAATTCTCTCACGAACAAGTACACCATGACTGAAATATATTGAGAGCACGGGGAATCTTTTTACGGACTCCACACTGCAGGAAAGACAAACTCCAGTTGGGAATAATGAATGAAGGAATATGGAGCAAATGTTTTTTTAATACCTCTTGATCTAAGGTTTCGTTGGTATGGCAACAAAATTGGAGTAGCTTATCGTTTTTGTTTTTCGACGACTTTCAAGAGCTCTTGAATTTCTATTTACGTTATCTGTGGATAGTATGTTAATGGATTTTGCGTAGCTCTATATCGTTTTCGTGATATAAGGGTCAAAATGTTCAATATCGTCCTTTTTCTTATCGGATTTAAATTGGGTTTGTTTCTTTGGATTCCTCTTGACATAATCTTTCAGTAATAAGCCAAAATATTTAGCGTGACTCTTACCGTTTTTTAGTTATAATAGACTGGGGAAAAGTTGCAAATGTGCAAATAACCTAAAATATGTTATTTTTCATCGGATTTCGATTGGATTTTTTTCTTTGGCTTCCACTTAATGTAAGCTTTTAGTAACATATCAACAGATTTGCAAAGTTCTGACTTTTATCTGAATAAATAAAAGTGATAACAAAAGTCCAAATCCATCAAAGGAAGAGACCAGTAAGGAAAATCCGTATAACATTCGACTGAATCAGGGAAACACAATCCAACACAGAACATTTTTGGCAAGCCGTCATATTCCCGACTTGGAACGGGCATTTTATAAATAAAATGGTGGGTTAAACCAGGTTTAATGATGCATCAACCTCCTGCTAATATGACGACTAACTATAGCTTCTGTGTGCCCAGATGGTGTTAAATGTTAAAGCCATAATATTGTCAGGGACACACTCCCTGTTACTGGAGTATGTCATTATTGATCTTGTTTGGCATTGTGTTACTGGAGTGTGTCAATTTAATGGCTTTGAATATAGTATCATTTACTTATTTATCTTTTTTTTATCCCCGCACTTTCGAAGAAAGTTCGGGGATAATGTTTTACCCTCCGTCTGTCCGTCCGTCCGTCCGTCACACTTTCTTGTGACTCAAACTCCTCCTACATTTTTGGATTTAGGGATTTAATTTTGTTGTAGAATTGTTGCATATAGTCTGCAGATGCTCAATAAGCTTTCGGATTTTCGATATTGGTCTTGGTGCAAACAAGAGGCCCCATGATGTCAATTTTTACACATGTGGCATGTGACACAAACTCCTCCTACATTTATGGATTTAGGGATTTAATTTTGTTATTTTTTTAATTTGTTTAATTGTTACATTGTTAAATTTGTCCGACCATTTCCTCGGAAACTAATGGTCGGATCTTTACCAAACTTCACATGAAGAGGGATCCCTATCCCGAAAGATGCAAACGGGTGTCAGAATTTTCAAATTGGCATCGGTTGCCATGGAAACGACAAAAAGGCGGGAAAATCAAAGTGCTCAGAATTGGATGAAAATTTACAGGAAGGTTGCTTAGGACATAGGTAATAGGTTTCCAGTGTCAAAGACTTCAAAATGGCACCGTTGCCATGGAAATGGCAAAAAAGGCGGGAAAATCAAAGTGCTAGGAATTGGATGAAAATTTACAGGAAGGTTGCATTGGACATGGGTAATAGGTTTCCGGTGTCCAAGACTTCAAAATGGCACCCTCTGCCATGGAAACGGCAAAAAAGGCGGGAAATTTACAGGTTTCCTAAGACATGAGGAATTGGTTTATGGTCTCCAAGACTTCAAAATTGCATCCGTTGCCATAGAAACAGAAAAAGGCGGGAAAATT
>MJUU01062443.1:24561-58517 GCA_002080025.1 Modiolus philippinarum
GATGATAGTATTAAAACTACTGAAAATCCATCCAGGTGTATTTATTTCCCTTCAGGTGATTAGATATATAATATTTAAAGAAAATAACATAATGAAATAAATGAAAATTTATGAAAAGTGTAACAAAGTCAAAATTTTTTCCCAAATTCAGATGATAAAATTTTGACTTGACTGTTGTTTTGACACTGTGGACCCTAAAATGACAATTTTGCACTGTTTAGTAAAGGAACAGCATGATATTTTTTTATTTCTGAGGTTCATGTTCACATCAAAATGCATATATAAGCACCATACCTGCTTCAAAAAATTATTGTATACAAATCAGACAGATTTTTATATGAGGCGCCTCAGTCAGAGTTGTCGCATTTGTTCGATACACCGATTGACATGTTATTTGTAAATAGCTTAACATATATTCAAAACAGTGACTGAGCTTGGAGTATGAGCCATCCTAACAGAGGACCCCGAGGGAACCCCGGGATATAGAAATAGGACCCAGTATCTCCGGCTTGCGGGGTGTGACCCCTCCTAAACGGAGGCTGACCCCGAGGGTCCCGGGATATAGAAATAGGACCCATTTCGTGGTTGTGCGGGATGAATACACAACCCATCTTTCGGATGGGATGATAACTCAGGTCCACGTGTTGGGAGAAATGCCACGCTTCCTGCACGTTAAAGAACCCTTGTAGCAAGCTCTTTTTGGGGTGGTCCGTAGGTGATCGGCTACAAGGCTAAATTCCCCGCCCTTGACGATTTCACCCTACTTTTCCAGTGGCAGTCAGAATTTCCCGTCCCATGGCCCTTTCCATACCCCAAAGTGATTATTTATCAACAAACTTGTTCTCGTCTTGATATAGCTGAAATATTGCTGAGTAGACGTTAAACAATATTCAATCAATCAATCAATCAAAACAGTGACAAATTCTTTTGTAAAATCAGCCTGCATTTGATGTTTCAAACTATTTTACACAGTTAACCCTTCTTATTTTGCACAAAATCATTTAAATGGCCTAAAAGTGGCATTTCAGGGTCAAAATACTGAAATATTACATAACAGTTGTTTTGGCCAAACTTGTGGCACCAGCTGCCTAAAACTCCAATTCTTACCTCATATTCATCATACATACATGTTTTACATCATTTTAGGCTATTAACAACTTTTTAAGACATGTTTCAAAATTTTCGCAGATTTTGTCTTAAGGTGTGAAACCACCAATTCATTTCTTTAACATTTTTAACTTAAATTTGGAATTTTCAAACCTCCCTAGACAATTTATCTTAAGTTTAACCTTCCCAAGACCATACCTGTCGTGAAAGGTACATACCTGCTCTTCATTATATCAAATTTTCATCATGCCTTTAAAGCCTTCTAAGAGATCCCCGGTGTGTCGGGGAAAGCCACCTATAAATACGTACCACCACGTCACAACATTGCGCAAAAATAGTCATTGGGAATTCCCCTCCTTTAAGTGATCTAAAATTACACCTGCTCAATTGACCTTGGTATTGAAATAAACCTAATATATCAATGTTTAATTGGGTGTATCATTCATCAAATTCCCTCGAATAGTTTTAAAGGTGCAAGAATACAGAGTCTATCTTTAGATTCAAAAGGTCTATTTTCTCATACGTTCCAACTGTTTCAACTCTGATTGGTTGAATTGGTGGTTTGATACCTAAATAATTTTGAACCAGTTTTTCCTTAGCTCTCATGCGAAGAAAAAAAATACTGGAAGTCGAAAAAAAGGAAATTTTTTAATGATGCTAATTTATCCTTAATCTAAATTTATTATGGATTTAACACTCATTTTTTCATAGCTATTTTTTTTGCAGTGTAATACTCATTGAATGCGAACATTCAGTTTTTTCGTTGGAGTACCTACATACTTATGTAAGTTTTTTTGCAAACAATATATCACTTAAAAATTATGTAATCATAATATTACTATAGGATGTGGTATATTTAATAGTTTTGCCCATGAAAGAATGTTGTCGTCGTTCTTGAAAAAACAAAAGTGCGAACTAAAACATGTACACTGCATGTACACCAGAGGCCCCAGAGGGAATTCACTAGCCCAATAATCACCTTAACTGGCATGGTAAATTGACCTTGCGTTTTATAGAAATTTACTGTCTATCAAAATTCAAATCCCTTAAATATACTGTGGCTTCATTCCGTGTATGGCACTCGGTAGATGTCCTTGGTACTGGATTTGGCCTCCTATTTTGATATTTTTAGTAATGAGCACTTCTTTTTGGACTACTTTGGGATTATGGCTCTCCATATTATTTGATTCTAATGCTGCTGGTGAGAGATAATTCCTTGATACAGGGACAGCATGACAAAATTTACTATTTATTATGCAACTGGGGTATTTTAGTATTTAAAAGACCAAATACATGTTGTTTTCACCTTTCATGGCATAAGAAATATGCATAGAAATATCTAAATATATTCAAGTTATCTGTACAAGGAACATACAATTTGGGAGTATTTTAAAGGGATTTGAAGCTAATTAGTTATCTGATATACTAATTATGAAACACTGTTTTTAAGTGCTGATACATGTATGTATTTAACCTTTAGTTATATGTTTCCTTCAGTCGACAGAACGAGGAGCAGTAAAAGAGTGACGTTGACCAGTGACTTATAAAACGTCGAAATAAAAACTATAAGTGGGATTTTTATGAAATTGTAAACAGTTTTTTTTTTCTATACTTTTAAAGTAAATTGTTAGGAACACATTTAGAGTTAACATAAACGGTTCGTTTGTGGACTTTAACTAACACCGTTATGAAGAGATGTCAAGTATTTTCAGACATGTGTTCGATCAAATCCCCAAAACGCAAACATCGTCAGCAAGTAAAGCACTGTGAAGAAGGTTCTCATACCGTGCTTTAAAGTTCACCAATACTTTGTCTTGCGCTAAAAATATTTTTAAAAAATAGATAAAACTAGTTCCCCTGAAATGTCAGTTCAAAAAAATTTTCAATTTGAAAAGGGTGAAAAACTTTGTCATAAATGTTTACATTGTCACACAAAACGTTTCATGTTTTTCCAAGATTAAAGGTCGTAATATTGATTTTGTATTTTTTTTAATTCCTCAAATTGAGTAGTGAGAGTTATTCTCGAATCGACACATAACGAATTTGTCTCAAAACTGTAATCCCTACTGGAACAGATTTCACATATCCCTCCAAAGCATCAGATAATGCTCTTTTTGTTTTTGGTATAGAGGTTTATACTGCTGTTTTTGCTTTCCTCTTTTTCATTTACTTCTACTTCTTTTTCTTCGACTGTGAGTTTAAATCTCTGCGATGTTTTACCTTATATGTTGTATCCATTTGTTGTATTTTTTTGTTAAGTTTTGAACATTTGATGTTTTGTTACTGAAGCTGACTTGTAATGAAAATAAGCTTGCAGAAAATAAAATCAACCACAAACGAATGGTGCCTTATTCTTTGCTTACTTCTTTATCAGTTCACGATTTCTCTTTCACCAAGCATTTGATCACATCGAAGAAACATCAGTGCATATTTCTAATCTGCACAAGAATTAGACTTTCACACTGAGATAACTCCTTGAATGAAATTGAGGAATATTCTTTAGAATAAATATGTTAGGTATTCCATTTTTAAAGAAGTTGTTTTTAAATACATGACGACTTGAAGTTTTGAGAGGTGATTATATACCAGGATAGTACATCACATGTGAACATAATCTACAAGTACAGGAATAGCTCTTTTCAATAAACAGCTGCGCCAAGTCGCATGATACGCCCGTCGTCACCCCTTGAAAACTTCAAGTGATTAAAGAATGTGGTTCTCAATTTAGAATACACCTATAACTGCCCAATTAAGCATGATATCTCTTTAATAAATCAATCTGCAAAGTTTGAAGTGAGCTGATCAAACTATTAATCAGTTAGAGTGCATTATGTATAAAATTGCCTTAAATTTGAAAAATAAAGTCCCATAACTCTTCCAAGAAAAATCGAAATTTCACGAAACGTATACAGACCATGAAACCATCATATCCAATACCTGTACAAAGTTTGAAGTGAACTAGCCATAGGTTTGTCAAGTTAGAACACAACATGTGAAAAATTGCCTTAGAATTCATAAATAAAGTTCCATAACTCTTGCAAGAAAAATCAAAATTTAACGAAAAAGTATACAGATCATGAGGCCATCATACCCAATATTTTTCCAAAGTTTGAAGTGAATTGGTCAAAGATTTGTCAAGTTAGAGTGTGAAATGTAAAAAATTGCCTTAAAATTGACAATTAAAGTCCCATAACTTCTACAAGAAAAATCAAATTTTCATGAAAAAGTATACAGATCGTGAGTCCATCATACCCAATACCTCTACAAAGTTTGAAGTGAATCGACCAAAAGGTTGTCTAGTTAGAGCGTGACATATAAAAAAATTGCCTTAAAATTGACGAATAAAGTCCAATAACTCCAACAAAAAAAAATCAAATTTTCACGAAAAAGTTTACAGATCGTGAGTCCATCATACCCAATACCTCTACAAAGTTTGAAGTGAATCGACCAAAGGGTTGTTGAGTTAGAGCGCGACATGTAAAAAATTGCCTGAAAATTGACGAATAAAGTCCCATAACTCCTACAACAAAAATCAAATTTTCACAAAAAAGTATACAGATCGCCAGTCCATCATACCCAATACCTCTACAAAGTTTGAAGTGAATCGACCAAAGGGTTGTCTAGTTAGAGCGCGACATATAAAAAATTGCCTTAAAATTAACGAATAAAGTCCAATAACTCCAACAAGAAAAATCAAATTTTCACGAAAAAGTATACAGATCGTGAGTCCATCATACCCAATACCTCTACAAAGTTTGAAGTGAATCGACCGAAGGGTTGTCGAGTTAGAGCACAACATGTAAAAAATTGCCTTAAAATTGACGAATAAAGTCCCATAACTCCTACAAGAAAAATCGAATTTTCCCGAAAAAGTATACAGATCGTGAGGCCATCATACCCAATACCTCGGCAAAGTTTGAAGTGAATTGGCAAAATGGTTATCAAGTTAGAGCGCGACATATCAGACGGACGGACGGACGGACAGACGGACGGACGGACGGACAATCGGACATTGGTATACCATAATACGTCCGTCATTAGACGGGCGTATAAAAAGTGTTGGTATCTTTTCCTGAATTTGAACTCTTCCATCAAATGGAGGAACAAACACTCTTCGCTTCCGGTTATCACTCGCATACGGTTGGCTATCAATACACATTACATTTTAATTCTAACAAAATTAGTGCAGCGTAAATAATGACATGTCAATCTAAATATGAACAGTTTTATTAACTGTGTTCAGGACGAACAACACTTGTCCTGTTGGGTTGATAACCGGGACTGTTTATGGCGGACCAACTGATTTTTTTTTTTTCTTTTTTTTTTTTTTTTTTTTTTTTTTTAGGTAAAGCCTTTTGCGATGGTAATTTTCGGTCATTGTAGGTGTTTACTGTATCATCCTTTATTTTTCATGTCTACAACAATCATGTTTTATGACGCAGCGTCATTGAGACTAATGTTAGCAGGTGAAACATATTTGATTTTACGATTGTCGAGCCATTTTCTACTGATATTCGAACCAGAAAAACATAATTTTCAAAGTCTTCGAATATTTTCCATTTTTTTCCGGTCTTTCACATGAAACATAATTGCTATACAATTTTCAGCGTCACTGGAAATTGAACAACGTTAGCATTTTATTTGAAATTTCGTAAATTGAAATAAAACGGTTTGCTTTGATTAGATTATCTACAAATGTGAGGATCAACACCACAAAGCGATGCAGGGATACGGTAATGCCGGGCGCCCGTGCGTGCGTCTGTCCTTTTTGTCATTTTGTCCGTCCTCCTTAAGCGCTCTCGAAAGTTTATTTCTCATCTGCAATAAATAAAATTTACGAAAATGAGTCCTAATCGAATATCTTTGTAGAATTTATTAAAAGTCCCTTTTGAACATTGAAAATTGACAAAATATCTTTTTAAGCGCTCTAGAAAAAATATTTTTTGTTGTATATTTGGATAATATTTACACAATAGCTTAAGGTCTTGAATGTCTCGAGCGAGTTCAAAGATGCGTCCTGGTAAAATAATCTTGTAGGAGTTATTCCCCTTTTTAACTTTGAAAAGTGATAAAATATCCTTGTAAGCGCTCTAGAAAATTTATTTCTTATTAGATTTAGATAATATTAATACAGTAGCTGGAATTGAATAATGCCTCATGTGAGTTTGAAGTTGAGTCGTTGAGGAAATTTTTATAGGAGTCATGCCCTTTTTTAACTTTGAAAATTGACAAAATGTTCTTGTAAGCGTTCTAGAAAATTTATTTCTCATTGGATTTGAATATTATTTTTACAGAAGCTTTTGCTCAAGGATTCCTTAAGCAAGTTCAAATATGAGTCTTGTTCAATTATTTCGGCTTTTAAACTTTGAAATTTACCACAAATCTGTGGGTTTTCAAATTGCTGGAGCGGCAGGTATATATGGCTATGCATAGCCCTTGTCTATATGTATATGAATATTGTTTTTACAAGTTGTAATTAAAGGAGCACGATTAATAGAAAAGGCAAACATTTGAGGTAGATCGACACTAATACACAGCGCATTCGATTGGCACATTTGCGAAACACAAATCGGATGCGGAATTGACGGGATTTTCAAGCCGGAATATTCCTTATTTGGCCTTTTCATTGTGACGTCATAAAAGATTGACATACACTTTCCCGCGAATTAGCTCCCTTTTTCCAAAAATATTGTTTGTTTCGTAAACTATATAAAATATTTCTCTTAATCAAACGGTGACATTTAGATTTTATTAGCTCAACTTAAAGCTGAAATGTATACCTCTGAAATGTCAAAAAATTTTTTAAAAATCTATCTGATGTTTATTTCATATGAAAGCAAAACAATAAGCATGTTCTCTCAGTTCCCGATATATTCTTTGTAAATATTGCTGAAAAATACTGAATTTGGCCTGATTTTCAAAGCTTGATTACAGGAAAAGATGATCGGTGACATATCATTTTTATTTTATTTTTTGAACAAATGGACGAAGAACTACAAAATATCTTAAAATAAAAAAATTCTGTCTGATATTTTTATTAGGCTCGAACTACCTTAACTTCAAACAATTTGTTACATACTAAAACGAATGAACATTCCTTAATGTTACTATGTAAAGTGGTTCAGCAAAAAAAGTCCGAAAGAAATTTTTGATCTGGAAAGGCCATTATTATTTTACAAATTACGCATTTCCTGGATGATTTTCTTTTCAAACATCTATTGTTTTTTCAATGTATACCATACAATTATGCAGTTTAACTCATGAATAAACACAATGAAGGGATATGGGGTAAATAAAAATGGGACAAAGTCTCTACAAATACATTGTAAAACTAAGCAAGGGAACAACGCTTTTATAGTTGTTTTAGAAGTCACCATGAGGCCTTCAACAATGAGCTGTACTCATACCTCATAGTAAGTTCAAAACGACCCCCAGCACCGGTTTGAGCGGAATTCATTGTTAGATGTCGAGCAACGCTACATCCATGTGACTTTACCCATTGATTCGGAATCGTCAACAAACATAAACTTACCTGGCAAAGTGTTCTTACACAATCGCTGTCATCCGTTACCCGACAAAAAGACTAATGGAAGACGATCACAACATTTAAACAACTATTTTCCCTTATTTTCCACTACCATTGGAACAGTTCAAAGACTTTGTATCACGCCATGCCACCAGAAATGTCACAAAGTTTATGAATACTGTGATTAATTAACATTACTTCAAGGAAAGAACAACCCCTTACCGATCTTTTACTTCTTTCTCTGTTGCTTAGCATATTTGTAATATCAATCAATTTACTGTGGCCAGCAGTGATTAAAAAAACATCCGTTTACCTTCATTACTTATTTCAGCTCACAATATAGATCCTTTTGATTAAATGATCTCTACCAGCTGTTATACATCTTTCGGTTTGATTCAATCTGCACTGCAAAGACATAAGTTGTCGAAATGGCCATATGTAGACAGAAAATTTACAGTAATTTTTGTATTTTGTTATTTTTTGACGTCATTCACCTAAATACCTGCGTCACATGAAAAAAAATTTTTTTTTCAAATGCATCTTTTTAAATATTTTGATTTTGATAACTTCTAAATGTCAGGATGATAATGTCATTACAAAGAGCAACTTGGTGATTGTGTATCATACATTTACTCCGTATCTGTTTTCAAGAAGGATGGTATACACTCTCATTGTTTTATTGTAATGAAAGATTATGTTTAAAAAGCAGCATAGATATATATCATCTAGAATAACTGACCTTCTTGGACTTATTTCAAAACTAATCTCAAAATTACGATAAACAATGATGAAATTATAATGAAATGAATTACTTCTCCTTTATGTATTTCCCTAGATAGAAACCAATGTCTATGGAAAAAATAAGCATTAATATTTTGTCAATGATGTTTCTTTAAATATGCCATCATAAAATATTTGCTTTGTTTACAAGAGATACTCAGTCGGTGCTTTGGGAATACACATTCATTAAGATAAATGAAATATCCTTTTACCTAGATCAATCTATTTTTGATGTCTTTGTTTATTTGATAAAAAAGGAAAAGAAATGCAATATTTGAAACATATATTTTTTGTCAGAACTTACTCATAAGAACATATATTTTTATGAAAACATGAATGTATCTTGGTTTGATCTATCCCAATAGTTGTATATGTATCCCATTAGTTGCATACGAATTCAACATTATAAGGTATTACCGGTAGCGCCTTTGTCACTGTCATATACATATACATTTGGAACTTTCGTTTTATAATTCATTTCACCATAAAATTATGTCTTTGACTGAAAAATTATATGTCTATTATGGAAGCGTTAACTGATATTTTAAGTTCGAAACTTTGATTTGTTTGTCCTCTTCCGTGTTCCGTACGAGTGACACTCCTGAAGTTTTATGGAGAATTATTTATTAAAACGCAGGAGTGTTTTATAATGAAAAACATTCATTAAACAACCTTTTCTTTAATCTCATGTGGATGAATGTATATGGGACCAAAAACTACAACTCCATGACAAAATTAAGCAAATGCAGCAGTCGTTTCATTTTTGTTCCTTATCTTGAAGTCACCATAAGGCATTCGCTTTTTCCACGTAATAAGTACAAGACATCCCCTTGCACTTGTTTGAACAACGCTACATAATCAAATAAAGGGATATGGAGTACGTGTACATGGTACAAAATCCCCATAAATACATGATAAGATTAAGCTTTCATTGTTATTCTTCATCCTGAAGTCAATGTGAGGCCAACTTTATACTAGAATGGAATATCAAATCCACAATTTTACATTTTTTTCAATGTTTGAATAGCATATGTAGAATAAATAAAAAAAAACAAGAAAAACAGAATTAACATATATGTGACTATTTTGATGGCATGATAAGTGAAAAAAGTTTCATAACTGCGAGATATTTCCTGCATTCTTCGTTACTTGATAATGTAACATGATTGATTTGTGTATCAGATTCTTTATGCACCTGTTGAAACCGTCAGTCAAAAAAGAACTATACATGGACAACGGCAACACCGGAAATACCAAGAAACAAGGACACCACATGAGTACGAGGCAGAAAAAAATGAAGACACACATACAGTTAAACAACACGGACCAAATAAAAACCATGGGCAAGATCAGGCGCACCGGTTGAGTAACCATATCCTGCTTCTTAGAAGACACCTGCCGTGTTGAACATATCAACTCCGGTATTGGAAAAACAAACTTTAGCCTTAAAGGAAAAGATCTGTAATAATCTGGGAAACAGATATCACGTAGCTGTCCACAAGATCGTGATGTCGACCGTTTAACTTTTGTAGTGTTGCCTTCAAATTATGGGTAATATACCCTTGCTTAAGAAGCCAATTCCTACCAAGGTAGTCACTGTATCGCCCACAGTCCCTTGAGTTGCGAATGAGTTGAGAGATGTTAACTCCATATGCTGGCGCTTTTGGAATGTTGCTACAAAGAAAAAGGAAGTTGACTATTGGAAAAATGAAGTCATCGTGTCTGTCATGCAGCCGAGTTTTTAATGTACTCTGTTGTCAATTGCAAGATAAAGGTCAAGGATCGAGGCCGATAAAATCAAGAACTACAAGCCAGATTAGCTAAGGGTAGAGCTTTGCACGAGTTAGATACTCCTTTGTTTTACAATATAATAAAACTTACTGAAAAATAGTATTATATATAGAAGTGTCATTTCAAATACAAAATACAAGATTTTAACTCCTGTAATTTACTGAACTCGAACTTGTGCGATGTTCAGCTATAACGTTGGAAAACGGTGCATGTATTTGTAGTAAGGACATATCAGTTTTAATTATTGAAATTCAAATAGACAGAATTGCCACCTTTTGATGTTCAAAGGTTTCGTTGTATTTTGGTGAAGCTTGCGAACGAATTACTACAGCAAAAGGAAAAATCGTCTGTATTAAAAACGAGGTAACAATAAACCGATCTAACTTTGATTACTGTTTTGATTTTTCATTTCATTGCAAATTATTCGTATCGCTTCTTTTCGAAATTTGCCATGCTGTAGGTACTCCAACTAAAAATTTTGTAAGAAAGGTGTTTTATGATTTATCAATTTTCATTGCACAAATACATAATGATGACTTGGTGCATGAAGACGCACGTTAAGTGTTGTAATTAAATAACAACTCATACTTTTCAACTGCAAAGTTTCAAATAGATTCATGAATGCACGCAGGTGCACGGCAATTTTAACTTTTACTTGTTTTTACTGTTTTTTTTTAATTTTCTTCGTAGTTAATCTCAATTAGTGGCCAAAGCGCTGCAACTCCAAATAATTTGGAACCAGTTTTTCCTTAGCTCGTAATAGAACTGGTAATGCGAAGAAAAAAAAATACCGGAACTGGGAAAATTGTAATTTTTTAATGATACTAATCTATCCTTAATCTTAATTTTGGGGGGATTAAACGTTCAATTTCGTATTAATGAAGCATATTGCTATCTTTTTGCTTCGTTATATTCATTGGATGCGAACATTCAATTTTTTCGTTGGAGCACCTACATGTGGTGTATGACCCTGTGATTTGAATTCATCTATTGATGCACACAGTTTTCAATAAAAAAACTGAATGTCGTTAAATTCATTAAATTTACTTGCGGTAACTATTATAACTTTATTGTCCATTTCATCTAATTCTACTGAATTGCCCACAATTAGCTGTAATTGCAAATTAGAAACAACATTGATCCTAAACATTTAAGTAAAATACGATTAGTTTTAATTTTTAACGAACTAACTCAAAGGTAAAGTCGAAATTAGAAATGTAATAAAAGCCAATAGTTATTTCGAAGTTTTTTCCGTGTAGCAATTTTTTTATGTTTTATAGCTGTCTGGTCTCTATAATGACTGTAATGAATGCTTTGAGAAAAATACTCTTTTTCCGCTCCAAAATGATACACATTAGTCACTTTCAAAACTATCCTCCAAAACAAAAAAAAACGCAATATGTGTTCTTGTCACAGTATTTTTTACAACAATCCAGGAAATTTGCTTCTGTTTTAACTGGTTATTTTTGTATTTTAGAAACTGCAGATGGTCATTTCGACAAAACTATAAAGATGTACATCTATGCAAGCTGATATAGAACAGATTACACTGAAGATCTAAAACAAAAAAAAACAGTTAGCCACAGAACTTTGCATGAGGGAGATACTTCTTAGTTATGCAAATTATTAAACAGTTATGTTAAAGAAAAAAAAATTTACGGGTTATATCAGTGGAAATGCAATAAATACAAGATACAGATTTAACCCCTGAACTTTAGTGACTATTGTTGTCAAACACGGTCTTATGTAATTTTTAGTTATATCGTGATAAAACTGTTTGTGATCTCGGCATCGTATATTAAATGCCTCAATGGTGAATTCAAGATGAAAAACAACAATAAAAGTGTTGTTCCAGTTCCATTGCTTGTTTTAACCATGTTTTCTGCACTGATGAGACATTTGTTGTCGAAATGCGCATATGCAGAAAATAAATTCACAGTAACTTCGATATTTCAGAGAACCAGAAGACTGTATCCGTATAGTACACAAGATACAGCTTTGAGATATACGTAGGGCTTTAACTGAGTAATGAAACTTATGATTGCAGAATTAAAAGTTTTCTTTGAGTATCTGGGAAGCTTATAACAAATGACTACATGAATGTTGTTTGTATAAAAAAGAAATTTTAAAAACAGGTTTTATATTAACTATTATTTAGATTTGTCATTTCAAATCAAATCATTTTATCACTTCTTTATTCCAAAACAGATTAGGCAAAACAGAGTTATGATTGATACATATACAGCTTTCAGAAGAATTGCTACTGAATGTCGTTAAATTGACGAGTGGTGATTATTCTTATTTAAACATTATATCTAATTGGTGAATTGCCACAATAAGCTGTAATTACAAATTAGAAACAACATTAATCCCAAGCATTGACGTAAAATATGACATGATCAAATTGTCAGGGACTTAAAATTTTTTACCTGGAAAGGGGAAGGGAGCTGTTCAAAATGTAGGGGTCAATTTTAATTTCTTTGGTGGAAAGGGGATAATTTTTTTTTGGAACTTATTAAGGGGGCCATTTTTTAGTGCAATGTTCAACTAATTGAAGAATTTTTTAAGCACATTTTGATGATTTATCAATTTTCAATGCACAAATACACGATGATGACACGGTGCATGAAGACGCACGTTAAGTGTTGTATTTAAATTACAACTCATACTTTTTAATGCAAAGTTTCAAATAGATTCATGAATGCACGTAGGTGCAAGGCATTTTAACTTTTACGTGTTTTTGCAGTTTTCTCTAATTTTGGTCGTAATTAATCACAAATAGTGGTTAAAGCGTCGTAACTCCAAATAATTTTTGAACCAGTTTCTCCGTAGCTCTTATAGAACTTTTAAATGCGAAGAAATTAAAATACCGGAAGTGGACTAATTGTAATTTTTTAATGATGTTAATTTATCCTTAACCTTAATCTTTTGGAGATTAAAAGTTTAATGTCTTATTATTGAAGCAGATAGCTATCTTTTTGCACCGTTATATTCATTCAATTCGAACATTAAATTTTTTCGTTGGAGTACCTAATTGAAGATTTTTATTCACAAATTCATGGGTGTCGCCATTGCCGACTTCCGAATGAACTTGCTACCGGAAGGGTGTAACGTTCGTAACACCTCGGCGTTTGCCGATCTATCGGTTTAGGTTTAACAAGTTAAGCTTTTTTTAAAAAGCTTCCCGGTTTATAGCCATTAATACATTTATTGGGCATATATATATGTGTGTGTATAACAAAGAATTAAATAACTGGAATGATTGTTCAATCTGGGATAAAATGTACTACATCCTGCTAAGCTCACCTCGTTGTACTGTATTGTCTACATTTATTGACAAATATATATACTCAATTAGTTTTACAAATATACTGGCATCCCTAGGAGCAACGAATCCATACCCGTGTGTATGGATACGTTTATAAATTGTGAAAAATGATTTCTTAATGTTATCTTTTTATTTCCGTGCATTGTAGCTGTCTCACGTCCTTGTTTTGTCTTTGTTTTTATCTGTTACCGTTTCTGCCATGTCTTTGGACTTCGATTTTTGTAGTCATCGCTTCCCTTGTTCCTTCGGTATTCTACTGCCGTTGTTTTATATCAAAATATTAAATTTCAACCTGTTAAACGATATTTTATGAAATATTCAAACAATCTTTGGTTTAAAGCTGCGAGAAAGCAGCTTCATTAGTGTTCGGGGCCGTAGATATAAAATTATGCACATTTCCCAATTCGGAAGCCCTCAGGATAGACGAGAAAATCTGCTGATCGGATCAGATTCCGACCTTTTTAAAATACAGTTTGACGGATTCCTTAAGCTACCATGGCAATCGGGAATAAAGAAACAATTGCCTTTCCCTATACCAGTTGACTCCAATATAGCTAGTTTGGGTATTTGTCGTCCCTTACTTGTCCATGGTTGTATTTCGCAAACTGAGTACATTGAAGGCAATGACAATGTAAACATATATTATGCAATCAGTTCATAGTTAAATTCAAATTTTTCCAATGTCTCCTAGAATGGTTTATATCGATGTGCAAATCAGCGGGACTACGGGGACGACGCACATCATTTAGCACCAGTATTACGCGGGAACTTCTGACCAATGAGCAAGCTTTGTTTTCGTTTCTGCAGACATGCTTGCAGCAAACCATTCTAGTACCCGATTTCCATGGAAACCGGGAATGATACAGGTGTCATACCCCAGCCTTTAATTGCTCCAATAACACCTGTTGAGAAAGTGATCAAAACTTATCTAAGTGATAAAACAGTTATTATGACATCAAAGAAACCGCTTAATGTATATTAATATATTACTATACAAATAACTGTTAAATAAGTATAGAAGTTCGATATTTTACAAGTTGCTTAAGAAAACGAAACTTGGTTTTGAAGAATTCACAAGTAATTTATATTTCAGAAAAAATATTTGAAGAATTCCTGATAGATTTTCCGAAAGTTTTGAAAAAATAACTTGGATATTAATATTTTTATAATAGATTTTAATGTGCATATACAAGCTCTTAAAATTTTGCGCAGGTTGTAGAAATAGACTTTTTTTCAGCTAACCAGCATAATAAGAAAATGATCATAACTCTATGTTGAATGCCTTTAAATATCTGCTTTCTGAAACATTTTGTTTGAGTTCATGAAAATGAAAAAAAAACCAAAGGAGTATTTAATTCAAATAGTCACTGGTAATATTATTTTAGTTAAGTAGAAAAAAAGCAAATCGGCAAACTTTGACAATGACATCAAATATATAATGAACTGCATTTTTTTTATTTGCACGGGGATGTCAATCTGCAAGAATAAAAATAATAAAATAGTTACATGAAACAAAATAATTTCACACTTTATGTTAACAGATAGCGTCCAACTTTCCGAAATTCAAATAATTCCAATAATTTATCCCTCTATTTTATAACTAGTGTTTCTTTTCTTTTGGGAGGGGGTTAAAACTATATTTTTGAGATAAATTGGTATATGCAATGAAACTACTGAGTATTTTCCAAATTTTGATTTTGGCCAGAGTTATATTCCTCCGACCAAGAAGAGATAGTCATAATTTTTGTGCTAGAAAGGAGCAGTCCAACTGGAAAGTAGTTTTGTGTGATGTCGGGATAATAGTTTGTTCTATTTCTGAGAAAAATATGTGTAGAAATAAATTATTTGTGAAATTTCAAAACACGTAGTAAATAAATATTTTGTTTTAATTTTATTTTAAAATCCATGACCTTCATTTCTTTGTGGAAGCAATCAACACTGATCAAAGGGTCATAAGATAAATTAAACTGGTTTAAACAATAACACTGTTCGGTATATTAAGGACACGTGTCATGCCCCCAGGTGTAATAATCTACCTGGACAAAACTGTTTATTGTCACCTGGACGGAAGCATGCATTGCTAAATTATGTAATATTCTACAATACGCAAAAAAAAATTATGGTCAAAAACTTTACCTTGATTTTCATATTACTTGCATTTTATAATTTGTTAAGTAATAAAAATTAAATTTGAACAGGTATATTCATTCAGAACGGATTTATAACTGTTTGAAATAAAAATGTTAAAATTCTATTTTTTATTAATTTAATCACGACAAATGACCATACGTTGCCACGGTAAAAACAGAGTCTACACCCTTTTAATGGCGGACGACTATGCGGCACCTGGCGGTCAAGTTCAATAACTCAGTAATCATCAATTTATTAACACTTATGATATCAAGGTTAAGCACGTAAAGTATTCCCTTCACATAAGAAGAAGTATTTATTAAAACTATACTTCTGGTTATCAAACGGTATCAAAGCATTCATTAGGGTCACATGTCAACATAGTCTTCAATAAACAACAGTTTAACCGTGATAATGATTGATCCGAGTCTTCCCAAGATGGTCTGCACTGTTCGTCTTTGTCACCAACACTTGACACACAGTCACAAAAAACAAAATACCGAAGTTACTGTAATTTCACTTTCTGCATATGCGCATTTCGACAACTTATGCTCATCAGTGCAGATAAAACCAAAACATTTGGAAGTCCATTCACGAAAAATGTGTAAAAGCTGATAGAGAACAAATAACCAAAAGGATCTAAATTGGAAAGCCAAAGTTCAGCTAAGGACAGAGCTGTGCATGAGGGAGATGCTCCTTAGTTTTAAACAAAATTTTGTAAAATTTAGGTATTGCAAGGTTCAATAAAATCGGTTTTCGGGTCAGCACCGAAATACTGAATACTGGATTGGTAAATACCCTCGGGGACTAACAGTCCACCAGCAGAGGCATCGGCCCAGTGGTAATAAAGAACAAAATACCGAAGTTACTGTAAATTCACTTTCTGCATATGCGCATTTCGACAACTTATGTCTCATCAGTGCAGATAAAACCAAAACATTTGGAGGTCCATTCACCAAAAATGTGTAAAAGCTGATAGAGAACAAATAACCAAAAGGATCTAAATTGGAAAGCCAAAGTTCAGCTAAGGACAGAGCTGTGCATGAGGGAGATACTCCTTAGTTTTAAACAAAATTTTGTAAAATTTAGATATTGCAAGGTTCAATAAAATCGGTTTTCGGGTCAGCACCGAAGTACTGACTACTGGATTGGTGAATACCCTCGGGGACTAACAGTCCACCAGCAGAGGCATCGGCCCAGTGGTAATAAAGAACAAAATACCGAAAGTACTGTAAATTCACTTTCTGCATATGCGCATTTCGACAACTTATGTCTCATCAGTGCAGATAAAACCAAAACATTTGGAAGTCCATTCACCAAAAATATGTAAAAGCTGATAGAGAACAAATAACCAAAAGGATCTAAATTGGAAAGCCAAAGTTCAGCTAAGGACAGAGCTGTGCATGAGGGAGATACTCCTTAGTTTTAAACAAAATTTTGTAAAATTTAGATATTGCAAGGTTCAATAAAATCGGTTTTCGGGTCAGCACCGAAGTACTGACTACTGGATTGGTGAATACCCTCGGGGACTAACAGTCCACCAGCAGAGGCATCGGCCGAGTGGTAATAAAGAACAAAATACCGAAATTGCTGTAAATTCACTTTCTGCATATGCGCATTTCGACAACTTATGTCTCATCAGTGCAGATAAAACCAAAACATTTGTAAGTCCATTCACCAAAAATGTGTAAAAGCTGATAGAGAACAAATAACCAAAAGGATCTAAATTGGAAAGCCAAAGTTCAGCTAAGGACAGAGCTGTGCATGAGGGAGATACTCCTTAGTTTTAAACAAAATTTTGTAAAATTTAGATATTGCAAGGTTCAATAAAATCGGTTTTCGGGTCAGCACCGAAGTACTGACTACTGGATTGGTGAATACCCTCGGGGACTAAATGATTCGTCCGACTCTTCTACTGTTGTGCTTTCCTCATATTCCTGCAATGATTTTTTCCCATTTAAAGTTTAAATATTTTTGTTGTACGCTTTCTTTAACATTTTTTCACTGTTTTCTTTTCAAAATGTTGCAGTTAGTTTTCTTTTGTCCTGGCCTAATCGAATCCAACCCATAATGAAAAATCGAAGTTTGGATTCTATTTCCATAATAACTTTCAAACACTCGTTCAAACATTAGGCTCAACATAAGGGTAAGTGATATATGAAATACTAATTGAGATAAAAGGATCACATCTTTTTTTGTTAATGGTGAGGGAAGGGGCCAAATTTTAAGCATATTTTTGAGGGATCAAAAATATGAAAACCTCATTTTAAATTATCAGCCCCGTCCAGGTGAAAAAAGTCCCTTAGCCATCTTACTTCAGGTTTAGTCACTTTGCTTACATGTAGCCGTCGATATTTTGTGAAGCACTTTTCCTGTGTTATAATCTCACCTATGGTTTTATTAATTTGGGTCTGCGTTGTTCATCTTTGTATATATGTGTGTGTTCATTTTTCTTTTCTGTACCGTACTTATATTATTTCTTGTTTGCTTTGTTTCTTCTAATGCTGCCATTGTCCTCGGATTATTCGTTTAAGACTGACATTTCGGTTCTCATTTCCTTCTTAAAGTTGCCTGGTCTCTACAATGTGTACTGTTATAATGGTTTAGTCCTGATTTACCGCATTTAATTAAACCAAGTATCAATTAGTCAGAAAAAAGACAAGGGGTTAAAAACCATAGAATATAGTAAAAAAAAAGCCAAGGGGTTAAAAAAATCTGAAATGATATAGTCTGTATATGTTTTTTTCAATATTTTAAAAACGTAAAGCATACCTTTATAACATAATATGATAATAATTTGTTGAAGTCAATTACTACAGCAAAATTAAGCTATCTCTGGAAAAGTATTTACCATAATACTTCCCAAGAATAATAAAAGGTTATTTATTTTATTTCTATTGGCTGTTGTTCTTTCATAAGACAATGCATCCTGGAATAATGTAATTGCTGCAAGTTCATTTGTTGCTTTGTTTTTTGTTAATTTTGGGGGTTTTTTTTTAGTGTCATTTTCTTTATTTTTTGTTCCTTTTTTATTTTATTATTTTTTTCTTTGGTTGCTTGTTTTGTTTTGTTTTGATTTTGTTTGTCCGTACGTCTTTTTTTGTTTTATTTTAGCATATACTTAGGAAACTTTGCCCAAAAAGTTGTCCTCAACCTTACAATTACTGCGTCAATCCATCCGAATTCAAAAAATATGTTAGTAAAAATTTCAAACAAATGAATGAAAACACATTTAAATAGACATATATTTCTAATTTTAGCATGAAATACAAACTCATGGGGCTGTAATAAATCACATTTTAGAGCAAAGCGTGTTTCATTCTTAGTTTGAATGTAGAAACCTTTCACATTCGTAAACTCTAAAAAGCTTAAATACTAATCACGGGACTAATCAGTTTCATTTTCTTTCAATTTACAAAAAGGAAAATTGAAAAAAGTCAATTTTAGAGAACACAAGTACAAATATCAAAATTATATCAGAATAAAATCATCAATTTTCATTAATTCTGATCTTCCATGTTTATCTTCCATAGCATTATAATTATTGCGTGAACCGCATTAGCGGTTCACGCCAATTACATTGGACATTTTATAATTGCAAGCATGGGCCATTCGGAAACTTCCGGTACTTGGAATACCTCTATATTCTCTATTGATGATGTTGGCATTTTTACGCTTAATGGGTTCTATTTATGATCCATAAGGGACTGTCTCAAAGTGGACATGTTACACTAATTGAGATCAATTACCCTAGCTAGTCTCATTGGTAATAAATTTTGACAATCTGACCTCTAAATTTAATGGTTCGACTGGAGTAAATTCCTCATTAATGATCTATTTTATTGATTTGTGTATAGTCAAGTTAACAATAATTATTCATATATAAAGTTTATATGATAACTAATATTACATAACGCAGAAAAGATTGACAAAATAAATAAATTGCTTATATCTTAGAAGATATATTCAACTGAAATAGATGGACATGTTTAACTTAATACATTGTTTGTATTGTAATAAAATCAGATGGTAGAAAAAAAATCAGCTGTGGAAATACAATTGCTAATATACAAGAATATTACACAGTTGATATGAAAATCAGCATAGATATCTTTAAATATTAAAATAAAAATCAAAAACATAAAAGAAGAGAATTGCATCGTAAAAACGCGGCTAGAAATATTCGAAATAAATTGCTTATTTCTCAGAATTGATGGAAATATTAACTATGATGTTCTATGCTCTATCCAAAAAATTATTTGTCAGAATATTATGGAGACCTACATAAATAAAAATAAAAATAAAATAGAAATAGGTTTTTAAAAGGCAACAAAGTACTGTTTATATAACTTCTGAAATATTCAATTCGCCTCTTTATTTGTCAGTAAATTAGATAATAATTCAACAATCTTTTATACTGCACCCGTAAATGATAAAGGAAAATAATTCACCGCTGAGTAAAAATGTTAAAAGGGCGAGTTTGAACCTAACAGTGGGGAATTTACCTTGGCTAATCAATCCAAGTGCCTGCACCGTTTTACTATTTTTTTTTATTACACGCCCGTCTTTGACGGGACGTATTATGGTATACCGGTGTCCGTCCGTCCGTCCGTCCACATGTCGTACTCTAACTAGAGAACGCTTAGATAATTTTTCTTGAAACTTTGCATAATTGTTGGATATGACGGAAGAAAGCTCAATATCGTTAAGCTCAATATTTCAAAAAAGCTTGAAATTGCAATTTTCGTCCACATGTCTTACTCTAACTAGAGAACGCTTTGGTCATTTTTCTTGAAACTTTGCAGGATTGTTGGGTATGACGAGAGGAAGCTCTCTATCATTTTATTTTGTCGATGGATTTTTCGTTACAGAGTTATGGGCCTTTGATTATTTAAAAAAAGCATGAAATACCATTTCCGTCCACAAGTCATATTCTATAGCTAGAGAACGCTTTATTCATTTTTCTTGAAACTTTGCAAGATTGTTGAATATGACGCAAGAAAAACTACCTATCGTTTTATTTTGTGGAAGAATTTTTCGTTCCAGAGTTAAAGGACTTTGATTATTTCAAAAAAGTATGAAATTGCAATTTCTGTCTACACGTTGATATTCTTGTATTTTAAGACATCACTACCCCTAAACCAATATACATTTTTGACTGTTTAACATCAGATGAAATAATTGATACATATCAGAAGTCTCTTGTCATGTTTGTTGATATGGAGTTTTGGATTTTAAGAATCATTTAATCAATTTGCTTTAAAGGGGTGACGGGCGTATCATGCGCTCTTTGCGCTGCAGTTTACATTGTATGGATGCATTGTTTGAGTGCGTTTAAAATGTTGAAATATTTATAAAAAAAAATAATGGAATTCAGATTTATAAAAAAAAGGTTGTTTTTCCAATATATGGCTGAAAATTTAATATATATGTTAAAAACAAAATACAGGTTGATACATAAATAAATATGCGTAAGAAAAATGGACACTTTTAGTAGGGCAATCAGTTACCACCTCCACACTGCAAGAGAGACGAACTTCAGTATACATAAACAAAGTGAAAGTATATGGAGTAAATGTACATGAGACAAGATAACAATATATACAGGAAACAACATTTAACAGTGGATACATTTCCAAATGAATACCGAAGCAATTGACATAAAATCTTAAAATCCAAAAAGGCATGCCATAAAATAAAGCACTAATAGTCTAACTCCTAACAAACAGTGATATCATCAGGTGATCCAAAAATGGGAAAGCATGATCTGCTCTACTCGTGGTACCCGTCACACTGCTAGTTGTTGACATTGTTTTGAAAATTTTGTCAAAAATGGAATTTTCTAACTCCTAAGTCATAAATGATAATAAGTCAGTAGCACGAGTTAATTTCTCTAACTATCAAACGATACCATGTTGAACGATTGAAAGTCTCTATGAAAGCAATTATTATTATCAGTGTGAAGACTACCACAAAAGCAATCTGTATAAAAACAGTATATAACTATGCATGAAAATTTGATCTATCTGACCTATTTTGAGCGTGACGTAAAGACTGCGCAAGCAATGTAACATGGCGATAGGTCATAATAAATAACAAACATACCGATGATACTGTTAGGAAAAAGAAGGGAAACGGGGAATGTGTCAAAGAGACAACGACCCAAATGGGAGCAATAACAACTCAAAGCCACCATAAGATCTTCAATGAACGGTGATGAAACCCAACACCCAACGGCAGGTCGGAGTTGGCCCCTAAATAAAGAGTAATAAAGTTCAGCGAAATAAACATCATCCTAGATATATGTATAATGTATCAAAATGGCGAGTAAAGAGAAGTTGTCGCCCGGACACACACTCCATCAACTGTATATTAAAAGAGCTTAGTTCATTTTCTGCATATGCTCATTTCGATAAGTTATGTCTTATCACTGCAGATTAAACCAAAATAATTAGAAGTCCATTAACCGAAAACGTGTAAAAACTGATAGAGAACAAATATCCAAAAAGATCTAAATAGAAAAGCCAAAATTCAGCTAAGGACAGAGCTATGCATGAGGGAGATAAGTCATATCTAAGATGATTTCTTTTATTAATTTCATCCTTCCTTGTTAACAGCAACATTCTCAATGTCTCAATATAGTTTAATTTCTTCAAATTCGAAAATCAAGAGGTTTTTTCATTAAGTTAATACATTCTGCGGTTCACGTATTGCTTTTCTTTTTTTTAAAGAAAGCAACTTGTTTTCCTCTATTCTTCATGACTGATCCTTTATCAAAAGCCATATAATATAGTTCCTGATATATTATTCATTATAATGATTATGTATGAAAAATTACTTTCATTGCCATCTTGAAATCAAATAAATGTGCTTTGTAAAGTATTTTTTAAAGATTTTACATCCAAGTATACAGTTTTACGTTTTTTAAGTTTAGACAACTAATGGTATTACTACGCGCTGGTCTTGGTCTCGTAAGGAACGCAATATCTGATTACAGTCAAATATGAATAATAATAATGGTATGATGCGTTTGTTCATGTTTATATATATACATTTCCACAAAATATTCCTACACAAACCCCCTCCTCAGTATAGTCAACATGTGTATAATTTATCATTAGTGTATTATTAGATTTTTATTATCAATTAAATGCTATAAATAAAAGTGACAACAAAAGTCCGAATCGATCAAAGGGAGGGACCAGTAAGTATATATTTAGATATAGTTAACTCTAACAACATATTGCAAATTCTAATATTTTTTTAATTTAGATGCACGAAACATCATAACAAAAATTGTGTTACGTTGAAATTTATTGCTAAAAATTGGTTGTCAACTGTTTAGCTCACACGGGCCGTTGATATACGATGTTTTGACTATCCGAGTTCGGAAAAAAATTGAATAGTCTATATATGTATCTCTTAAAAAGTTAGGACTCCATACAAACAAATACTCTCTTGCTCGCCCACTAAAAAAGTGGATGGGCAAGAGGGGTTTTATTGACAGTTTAATAGAAAAAAGAAGGGAAACGGGGAATGTGTCAAAGAAACAACGAACCAAAGGGGAGTAATAACAACTCAAAGCCACCATAAGATCTTCAATGAACGGTGAGAAAATCCCACACCCAACGGCAGGTCGGAGTCGGCCCCTGAATAAAGAGTAATCAAGTTCAGCGAAATAAACATCATCCTAGACTCCCATAGGAATAAAGTTAACTAACTAGAAAAAAGACAAGACACACAAAGGCTTAATAAATTTCCTGACTTAGGACAGGCGCAAACCTGCTGCGGTGGGGTTAAACTAGTTTTATTGGGCCCAAACCTTCCCCCTATAGCCAATGTGATAAATAAAAAAACAATCGTAACAACAGTAAAATTCTGTTGGCAACAGGACTGAGTCAATTGTGAAAAATGAAACTGAAAGAACTAAATATACGGACATAAACATGAAATCACAAGAGACTACTAGCAGTTAACTGACATGCCAGCTCCAGACCCATTACCAACTGACAAAGTAAGTTATGTACCCTCAGTATACAGCTTCCACCAAGATCCCTTCCTGTGAGGAGTTTAGCATAATGACTTCATGCATATACCGGAATACATAACCCGTGGTTATTAACCCAATAACCCATGCAATACAGATTTTAGAAATTTAAAATGTGTTTAGTTAAAATGCAAAGACCCTATCAAAAAGTCAATGTTAATACCAAAGAAGGCCATACATAATGACTTGACGACAATACCGTAATTATAACCCTTATGAATTAGATGATTTAAAGGTTTTATAAGTTTGTTAGGCGAGTTTAAGTATTTTTTACTCTTAGGGACCGACCATTTAACTTAAAAGGGGGGGGGGGCTATGGTTTTTTTTTTCTAAAAAAAAATTTGGAGCTGATTTTATGTGAAAAAAATATTTTGGCTGCCAAAATGATGAAAAAAATTTTCTGAAGGATGCTTTCTGCCCCAAAAAATAATGATAATTTTAAAAAAAAAATATTTTGTTGATACACATGAAAAAAAAAATTTCTGTCCAGAAAAAAAAACCATACCCCCCCCTTTTCAGGTTAAATGGTCCCTTATGTACAACATTACCGTAAAATAAGGGATGAGTATATACCAGCCTTGATTAGATGTTTACAGGTTGCATTGTATTTATGAACTATGTCTGTATATCGATGATAAAATTTAGTAAAGGTTTTAACTAGTTTGTGATAACGAAAACCCTGATGTAGTAGTTTTTCAGTTATGAAAAGATTCCGTTCATTAAAATCGCAAACGTTATTGCATACTCGAGAAAAGCGAACAAGTTGAGATATGTAAACACCATATGATGGCGCTAATGGAACATCGCCATCCAGAAATGGATTATTAACTATGGGAAAAAAAATGTTTATTCTAGTGCTATTTCATTTCCCTTTAACAGTAAACACAGAGTAAAAAATTAACAAAACACAAAATATCAATTGACCCAAAACAGTCAACAACTGCTTCACTCTCACAAAAAAATGTAACAACTATCTTAAAAATGCCCAATATCCATTAACAGATAAGGTCCTACCCCTCCCCCTACTGAAGTATTTGTCTTTGCCAGAGCACGAGGCACAGTTAACTAGCAGACCAAGTAACTTTTATTTGAATGGAAAGTTACATATTTGCATACTAAGTATATCTTTCAATTTTAAAAATTTAAAAGCCAATTAAGCTTCATTTATTTAAGTCATGCCCTTAAATAATGCTATCTATAGTGCAGTCATTGTTCTTTTTTGAATTACAAATTGATAGACTATCATCATTGGGCATAATGTTTGGTCCATTGATATGCTGACCACCCGTCAATATGTTGAAGACTTTATGTTAACCATGGCAACACACTGAAAGTGTTTTTTTTTACCCCCTTGCCCAACGGATTTAGAGATATAGCGTTTTGTCCTTTGTTCCATTCGTTTTTTCCGTTAAAAAAACTTAAAGTCAATGCATTTTTACTGAATCTTCGTCTGCATATAATCTTTGATAGTTTGATGATTGTATCAGATTTTATTTTCCTTGACCTATATTTCGCGCATGAGTGGCTCAAGTGAAACTTTTTGTTCAAGTCCAGATCTGCGCCACTAGAGCAGAAAAGGAATAATAATTTTTTCCTTGACCTATATTTCGTGCATGAGTGGCTCAAGTGAAATTTTTTGTTCAAGTCCAGATCTGCGGCACTAGAGCAGAAAAGTAATAATATTTTGTTGGTAGATACCTGTACGTCTTGGATAGTCACGAGGTTCCTAAAAATTAGGCCGTTTTCACCTACATATCATGGCACTCAAGTTAGATTTTGTTGAAATTAGTATAGAGAAGGTAACAGGAAACACTTACAATGGCCGAAAACTACAATCACGTGTCACAATCCACCAGGGAATTGCACACGAAAAAAAAACAGTAAAAGACAAAAGAAAAACGTCGACAACGATATGAACTGGGGATAGCCGGACTTTGGTACTGGTACTTGCATGAGCTAGTGGTATAGGGTTAAACCAATTTATGGGTACACAGGTCTATATCTGAGAAACTGAAGTCCATATATGAGTATGTGGAGGAATAATATATTGTCAGATCTGTCTTAGATAGTCACGAGGCACCTAGAAAAAAATACCATATTCATTCACTTTGACAAAAATCTCTTGCATAAAAGACTCTAGTTGTTTACGTTTGTCTTTTGTCTTGTTTGTGTTTTTCCTTTGTAGTTCCCTAACAGATTGTGGCGTGTATTTATAATTTTCAGCCATTGTAGGTGTTTCCTGTTATTTCTTTTATTTCAGATTAAAATTTGTCTTTGGTTTACAATAACAATATGCATATTTAGGAATATTTTCAGCTTCTTATTGTTGAATTATTTGAAAAAATGGCGAAAGGATCAACTGTTTTTCAGACTGCTCCATTATCTTGTTGAATTTCATTACATAAAGATAAGTAGAAATATTTTTATTATATTAAGATACACACATAACAACATACGTAATGAAGTGACAGAGAGTAAATGCACATGAGACAAAGTACCCACAAACACATGGTTAAAGGAAGTAAATGAACAACGAGTTGATTGTTCTTCTTCATCTTGAAGTAACCACGAGGCCTTCAACATGTTTATGCAAACCAATCTACCGTGAATATTTTTGACATGCTTAAAAGAATTAATCTCAAAATACATGGGATTACCCATATCTTTTCTTGCATCTTAGCTTCCATTGTTGAATTACCTAATTATTAAATGTAACAAATGGTTTAATTTCATCATAGATTAATTGTGCTTGATTTACTATTTAATCGTTTGATTATCTATCATCTCTAACTTATAACTCATTTTGATTGAATTTATTATCTTCAAAATGTTACAATCAATTTTGTTAAAGCCTTTTTGGTTGTCTTGTGCTGTTTTAGTTATTTCTTCATTGGTAATGTTTGTTTGTACCGATTTGTCCTTGTTGTCCGAATACTTAATGAAGTCACCGATTTTACCTTGGTACTGTATACCGGAGGTGCTGTAAAATCTATGATCTGCATATGGCCATTTAATAACTTTAGTCTCTTCCGTGCAGATCAAATCAAAATATTTGAAAGACTATCGGTCAAAATACATGAATCTGTAAAAGCTTATAGAGAACAAATAATCAATAGGATCTAAATGGAAAGACAAATTGGTCAGAGCTGATATGCGTGAGAGAAAAACTTTTTAGTTTTAAACAATTCTTTCCTAAAATTTAGATATTGCAAGTCTCCAAACAAAATCAGTTTTGGAGTCAGCACCGTAGTACTGGCTACTGGGTTGGCGAATAACCTCGAGGACTGACAGTTCATCAGCAGAGGCATCGGCCCAGTGGAAATAAATAACAAAATGCCAAATTATATACTATGAAATTTAGTTTCTGCATATTTGATGATTAGAGAAGTAGCATGGTTTAATAGGTTTTTTATAAGGGTTCGAAAATGACATTGACCAATCAGTCACTAAACAGATCTTACAAGATCATATTCGAGTTGCTTGGGTGACGGGTGTCATGTCTGGAGCAGATCGTGCCCAACCCATCCGGAGCACATGATTATACTTCCAATTTTTGTGCTTTAGTTATGTAGCGTTAATTTTGTTCAATTGTTTTGTCCTAGTAAGGTTATCTCAATTTGTGTTCAATATGATTTTTTCTTTATCTTTTTATTTTTGAATTTTACAACCTTTTTTTCACATTTTGCTTCGGTATTCGTTTGCCGATATATATTTTTTTTCAGAAAACGTTAAAGGATTTACTGTTAAAAATCTTGTATAGCGTTCTTTATAAATGCCGGAACTAGTCCCAGATAACCGATTATGAAAAATGCAATTTTTGATACATACCCTGTGAAATTTATGTAAAGGTGTATTCTTACAAAAGTTTTACAGGTAATAAAATACAGGGTAATGTATTTTACAGGGCAGAACAAACTTTTAATTTTTAAAACAAAATTAAAAGTGGGCAAACTTGGATGACCCCACTACAATCAACTGCGTCAAAACTGATACATACTAGTCACTTCCAAAAATATCCTGCAAAAACAAAACGCAAAATACTTGTATTTGTTAAAGGAATTTATTAAAACCCTGAAAAGTTGTTTCATAGCAATTTTATTGAATAAATTCTTTTCTACTGTCTGACGGAAATGGCAAAAAATAAAGTGGTGTATCATTCATTCTTACGGTATTGCGGTATACTAGTATTTGAAACCAATCATCGATCACCTTTCACAAAAGTTTCGCATACGTAATGGGGAATATTACATGTAACATAAGAGTTTACAAAAGTTAAAACACAAAAAAATATAGTTCATAGTCAATCATGGGTCATATATATTTGCAATATCTAAATTTTAGAAAATTTTCTTAAACATAAGGAGTATCTCCCTCTTGCATAGCTCTGTCCTTAAATAATTTTGCTTTCCTATTAAGATCCTTTTGGTAATTTGTTCTCTATCAGCTTTTTACACATATTTCGGATAATGGATTTCCAAATATTTGATTTGATCTGCACTGATGAGACATAAGTTGTCGAAATGCGCATTTGCAGAACCTAAATTCAGTTACGTCGGTATTTTTTATTTGTTATATATCAAATTTTAATTAAAAAAATACAGTTGCCAAAGACGCTTGGTATCATAAAAACTATAATCACAAAATCTCTACTTTATTTAAATCAGACTGTAAGGATAATATCTTATTACATGAGAGTAGATCAAAGATCGGGATATCTTTCAAGAAATTCCGTCTTTTCTTTAGAGCGGCGAACGAGAGCATAAGATAAAGAATATTTTATATAAGTGAAAAATTTACCGGTCTTTGATTTTGCTGGAATATAGGTACCTATTTGTTTCGTAAAATATGATTACCTTAAATACAGAATCAAATTCCAACGAAAATATTTAAAATACACATATATTCCTTCTATTATTTATATTATAACTTATTAACCGTCGGGAATTTCAATAAAAATGTTAGGAGTGCCATACAACGCAGAAGGATTTAACATGAAGCAGAACCAGCGTTTTGCATTTGCGCCGATTTGCATTTCATTTGCGCCGATTTTTTTCTTTCATTTGCGCCGATTTTTGACTTGTTAATTTCGTGTCAAATACAGGTATTTTTTCATTTGTTCACACTATTCTGAAAGTTTTGACGCCATCCAATCAAAATTAGCGTTACAATCATAAGTGCATTAGAATTTAATATTGACTTTGAGATGAAGAACAACAATGAAGGCTTTGTTCCATTTGCTTAACCTTGCCATGTGTTTATAGAAATTTTGTCCCATGTACATTTACTCCTTTTTCCTTTATTTCCTATACTACCCATATTTTACTGTAGATTAATACATACATTAATAATACCTGCAAAGAAAAAGGGTAAAGGGAACATCAGTATTCAAATGTCAATAGTTCTGGTTTTTTATCCATAATCTGAAACTATAGAAGACAGACTATGTGAAACGGCGTGGTGGTTCAGTTTAAATGATAGTGCAGTCACTCACATCGACATTCAAAATGGATGACATTGTTTTTTATTAAATCACAGTCACATTTACAAGCACGCCATTCTGAAGTGACGCGGAAATACAATTATAGTTTTACACAAATCGTTGTCTTTGTATTCAAATGTATATACAAATATTTCATTCCACGGCGTCAGATCCGATTTACCATATTTGGAAAGTTACTCATTTATTTAAAAGGCTCATGAGTAGCAATAGTTTTACTTGATACTGAAAACCTACTTTATTTATATCGTATACAGTTTTCTCCTCATATTCAGGCAGAAATGTGATACAAAACAACAAACTCTGAAATAATAATTATAGTAAATGTGACAAACAAGCATTTGTTTACCGTTCTGGCGCATCTCTCCCAAGTTGTTCCGTTCTTTGACATAGTCTTTTTGTCTACTGGATCCACCTGATTACTGCCCTTGTGTCCACAGGTAGAAATCCAGTTAATCCATTTTGGAATCTCCTTCACTTCACCTTTTTTATGAAGATAATGAATCAGTAAGACACAAACAGTAATAAATGTGCTAAACACCAATTGGAAGAGAAGAAACATATTGAAATTTGATAACGTATCAGTGGCCGGGAGTTCGTCTGTCACCATTGTCATGAATACGGTGAAGGTTAACAGCATTGTTACAGAAAAAGCGACTCGGTCAGATGAATCGATCGGAAGTAAAAATACCAGTAAGTTTGAAACACTAATGATGTAAATTGGGACAACAAGATTCATCATCATGAATAGAGGTGCCCTACCTAGTTTCAATACATATATAAGTTGAGACCATTGCATGGTATCTTGCCTCACTATGTTTCTAACAGAAACGTCCCGAATTTTGAACTCAGAATGCATGGTAGTGTGGCTTATGTTAGCTCCTTTCTGTTGTGTCTTTAGTCTAACATCTGTAATTGGCTCTTCCGCTTCCAACACTATCATGCATTCGTGAACATCAAAGGGAAAATTTGAAACATCACTACTGCAGCTTGTTTCCCAAACACCAGAACTTGATATAGAGGCTGACCCATTCTCAAGATAAGTCACATAAATCATTTTGCTGTCAAAATAATTATCAAATTTATATAAAGAATGGTAACTGATGCTGTTGCCAATAGCGATCTTTGGTACCCATACATCATGTATTGATATCTGTACCATGTCCAGATATCCATGTTTACTTTTGTCCCATACTATCATTTCATCCCACCATTTTAATGTGAACTTTCCCATAAAAGTGAACACGCCTGATTTTTCATCGAAATTTATGACTGCACTGATACTAAAATCTATCTCCACATCTACTACGTGAGCGCTCAAGTCTCTTGGTTTTATATTTCTGGTATAATTTGTTAACACGGTATCATAAAGTCTCCGTGAAAATTGATAGTTCATTCCAAAACATGATACAAATAATGTCAAAATTCCCAAACATTTCATTGACCACATGTTTAATATTGTAAATGGAATGATTGTAGTGGAAGCCGTATTTGCGTTATTTAAATTAGTTCCCCGGTCACATGATTTTATTGATAACCAATACAATGTAAGACTTTCATTTGCGTCTTTTTATTTACTGTAATTTATTTAATGCTTAATGATTTTTACTGCTCATCATCTTTCCTTCAAATACGGCTTCACCATAATCCATATATCAATATCTAGTAATTATTAACATTGCATGATTATTACAATATCTTGTACTTTTCACAAAACAACCAATTAAAATGTTTTTCGTCGCAATTCACTGTATGTTTACATAAATGATTTAAGGCCTTTATAAACTCATACAATCTACAACAGTTTTGAAAAGTAAATCGATTGGATAAACTGTCATTATGTTTCAATTAAAATGTTAGATTTCAAATAATGAAGGTCATATCTAAACGTTTAATTTTTTTATCTTTACGTATGTTTCTTTTCAAAGATTGGCATACTGTGTGCAAAGCTTCTGAGCAAAAATGTGAATCACAGAAATATAAACTCATAAAATCTCTTGATTCCTAGGAACAAATAAATAAAAAATGTACAGAAGATTAAATCCTTTTTCATGACAATATCTACTTTATATTGTCTTAAATTTAGTTGTAAAATGGGGAAAATGGCAAAAATGGCATAAAAAAATTAAATGAAAAAAGTCTCCAATACATATTCCAATCTTTTTTAATACGTTATGAACGTTCAAAGCTACTATTAAAAGAAAGCCTTAACGAAACAGCTTGAAAGTTTTTCGCTAATGATGAACACTTATATTATATAATCAACAATGAAAGGATATAGAGTATATGCACATGAGATAAGGTCTCTACAAAAAGATAGAATCCAGCAATCGAACAACAATTTTATTGTTTTTCGTCATGCATTTTGCACCATTGGTAGAACTTTTACTAACTATATTGTCTGTCATGTGACCAAAACAGAACAGGAACAATTTCAGTAAGTATATATGTGACTTTTATTTCTTTGTTTTATACTTTATGTAATATTCACGAAATAAAACACAATCCCAGAATCACCACAATTACATCACCATTGCATCAATTATACTTTCATCAGTAATTTATTTCTGATTGACTCTTTAATACTGCATTACTTGAGTTTTTGAAAATGATTTTTAGACATGATGTACTTTTAATTTTTATATATCAACCCTTATGGTCATTGTTCTAAAAGTCAAAAAGTTCTCTATCAGTTTTTTAACATCTTTGATTTTATGGTCTTCCAAACGTTTAGATTTTATCTGCACTGAAGAGACATAAGTTGTCGAAATGCGCATATGCAGAAAATAAATTCACAGTAATTTCGGCATTTAGTTATTTGTTACCACTGGGTCGATGCCTCTGCTGGTGGACTGTTACTCCCCGAGGGTATTCACCAGCCCAGTAGTCAGTACTACGGTGCTGACCGAAAGCCTATTCTATTTTTAACCATGCAATATCTAATTTTTTGTAAATTATGTTGAAAACTAAGGAGTATCTCCCTCATGCAAAGCTCTGTCCTTAGCTGATTTTGGCTTGACATTTAGATAATATTTTGTATTTGTTCTCTATCAGTTTTTTAACATCTTTGATTTTATGGTCTTCCAAACGTTTAGATTTTATCTGCACTGAAGAGACATAAGTTGTCGAAATGCGCATATGCAGAAAATAAATTCACAGTTATTTCGGTATTTAGTTTTTTATACCACCATACCTGATCGGGATTTCAAAATCTTAAATACATTTGGCATTGAAAATGACTGAATACCGAAGTTACTGTGAATTTGAATTCTGCATATGCGCGTTTCGACAATTTATGTCTCTTCAGTGCAGATAAAATCTAAACGTTTGGAAGACCATAAACTCAAAGATGTTAAAAAACTGATAGAGAACAAATAACCAATATGATCTAAATGTCAAGCCAAAATCAGCTAAGGACAGAGCTTTGCATGAGGGAGATACTCCTTAGTTTTCAACAAAATTTACAAAAATTTAGATATTGTAAGGTTCCAAATAGAATCGGCTTTCGGGTCAGCACCGAAGTACTGACTACTGAGCTGGTGAATATCCTCGGAGACTAACAGTCCACCAGCAGTGGCATCGACCCAGTGGTAACAAATGACTAAATACCGAAGTTACTGTGAATTTAAATTCTGCATATGCGCATTTCGACAATTTATGTCTCTTCAGTGCAGATAAAATCTAAACGAAAAGAAAGTTACACATTTTTGTAGCAATTAGCTAGTCTTTAATAGTATATATATACAAAAATACCCAAGTTACATGATAGCCAGAAAATTTTGTTATGCTGTACACGTGTTTCAATGAGTAACCTCTCATTAGCAGCATTAGAATCAAATAATTTGGGAAGTCATAATGTAATAATAGTGAGAAAGAAGAAATCATTTCCAAAAATATTGAAATAGATGCCAAATTCAGAGCCAAGGACATCCACTGAGTGCAATTCACGGATCGAAGCCTGAATATTTTTTGAGGGGTAAGAATTTTGATAAAAACCAATAAATTAAAAACAAAAAAAGCAAGGTAATTTCCATGTGAGACAAGTCTGGTAGCTTGGCTTGTGAGTAACTCTGGCTATTAGGAATTAATTTAGAAAATAATAAAATGTTTATTAAAACTAAGGAGTATCTCCGTCGTGCAAGCTCTGTCTTTAGCTGATTTTGGCTTTCAATTTAGATCATTTTGATTACCGGTATTTGCTCTCTATCGGCTCAATACATGTCTCAATTTCTAGATTTCGCATATTATGATTTTATCTGCACAGAAGTGACATAAGTTGTATCTTCTCAAAAGGTCCAAAATTCCGTGAGCCCCAGCACATCAACTGGAAGTACAATTTCAAGATTTTGATGGATGCAGTTGAAGACTATGCTAGGAAGTGGGCAAGGAACGAGAAAGAGGACGTTGAGACATTGTCCGACTGGATCAGGTCCATAAAATCATTAATTGTAAATCGCATCCGGCGCTTAAAAACAGCAATAAAATCCAGAAATCCCAGGATATTTGAAAATCCCCTTGTAGTAAGAACTCTGTCCAACCTCAATGAAAATTACGTCATTGTCCCTGCAGACAAAGCTTCTAACAACATACTGTTTGTGTGTAAGAAACACAATCTCGACTGCTTTGTGAAGGAGATGGGCATCGACAGTTCATCTGGAAACCCTACTTTACCCCTACTACAATATCTAGGGATGAGATTGTAAAAAATGATGAAAATAATCAACTACCTTACATCTACTGGGTACCTAAA
>MJUU01062443.1:58767-69130 GCA_002080025.1 Modiolus philippinarum
CCACACAATAAACCTTAAAACAGTAATTGCAGATTTAATACATCAATGTTTCTGCACTAAAAATGGAGAACGCAGATACACCTATTTAGTTATAGGGAAAGACAATACATATTTTGTTAAGAACCACACTGATTCAAACAAGAAGTACACCGAGATTGACGTAATCAAAATGTTAGAATTTTTGATTGATAATATTTTTATCGAATTAGGATGTCGTGTTTTCCAACAGACAATAGGGATTCCTATGGGAACTAACTGTGCGCCGCTTTTAGCTGAACTTTTCCTTTACTCGTTCGAGGCCAAGTTTTTACAAGTTCTTATTCAAAGAAAACAAAAATATTTAGCCCAGTCCTTTAATTTCAGCTTCCGCAACATAGACGTTGTACTTTCTCTAAATAATCCAAAATTTAAGGAGTATTTACATCAGATCTATCCCGATGAGCTTGAAATTAAAGAAACAACTGAAACACCCACTTCAGCTTCGTACCTAGATCTGTTATTGTATAATGACGAAGATGGACGTTTGAAGTCTAAGCTGTATGATAAGCGTGATGATTTTAATTTCCCAATTGTGAACTTTCCCTTTCTTAGCAGCAATATACCTACCTCTTCAGCCTATGGAGTGTACATTTCACAGTTGATTCGTTACTGTCGAGCGTGTAGTTTGTACAGTGAATTTTTTAACAGAGCAAAAACACTGTCCCATAAGCTGCTTAGTCAGGGATTTGTTCAACCTATGTTAATTACATCCCTCAAGAAATTCTATGGCCATCACCATAACAACATCGAAAAATATGACGTGTCAGTATCCCAAATGAAAGTTGACATTTTCAACTAGATTCACGTCTTCTCGGATTTGATTACCGACTTTGACATTTTCCTAGATTGACCCACTCACAGTGTGACGGGTGCTGTTAACAGAGCAGGACATCCTCACCCTTCCGGAGCACCTGATGTCACTCTCAGTTTCACTGGAGCTCACACTGTGAGTGCTTTGTTTTGAATGTTGTGATTTCTGTGTCTGTGCTTTGTGTCTGTCTAGCGTCGTTGTTTTGTGTCTGGTGTCATTGTTTTCTGTGTTCTCGTTTTGGCCATGCCTTTGGATTTCGATTTTTGTAAATTTCACTCCTTTGTTCTTTCAGTATTCTACTGTCGTTGTTTTGTCAAAATGGCTAAATGCAGAAAGTAAATGTACGATAATTTCGGTATATTATTATTTAAACAAAATACCAAAGCTACTTTATAATAATAATATTGAAGTATAAGCATAATCATCATAATCATTTTTTAATTTACTCCAATAAGTAATATACATAACCTTATAGTGATTAAAATGTAAAGAAACCGTTGGAGTAGTGCATTTCTTTTCACAGGGATTGATGTTGTTCTTTTTTCAAAATCAAACAATTAACATAGAAGAAAGAAAGAAAATACAAGTACTCTTCAAACTGTGTTAAATTGCAGGCCATATTCGTCAAACTCACAAAAAACGTAGTCAGTTCTCTAAACATAATATGTTGCTTATTACAAAAGAGAATATGCAGTTGTAAAATGAAAAGTACTATGAAATCAAGTGGATTGTAGCTTTTTTCCTGGTCCATCGCTCAATCTTTTTATGTCTTTCTATTCCATTGAAATAATGGAATTTCTGTAGTGTTTGAATAATGGCTCTTCTCATCAATTTTGGAATCTTTCTTTTGATGGTCATTTTCATCTACGCCTATTCGCAGCATTGATATATTTGTAATTATGTCACCCCAGACGTAGTCGGGGTGACATGTTGTTATTCTACGTTCCTTCTGATTATTATTCTTCTTTTTTTCCCTTTTTTTTCTTCCAATAAATTTTGTCCCAGCGATTATTTTGAGATGGCTGGATGGAATGATTTCAAACTTTGCACAAAGTTGGACCACCATCTGAAGTTATATGCTGTGTGTTTAAAATTTTCAAAATTGCCGCCATTTCCAAGATGGCCGCCAATATACGTTGAAAAATTGGGAAATACGTATCTCAGGAACTGCTGAGAGGAATTAGTTCATATTTGGTATAAATATTCAGTAAGATGAAAGGAAGGATTCTATGCGACAAAAATTTTCAAAATGGCCGCCGTTTCCAAGATGGATGATACGTAAAAAGTTAGATTTTGTCCGATTTCAACGAAAATTGAGTTCTAGGTAGATTTTGAAGCTGCAAATAAAATGCAATCATCGAAAGGGGAGTCTGGGGTGACATCGGCTATTGCTTGCAATTGCAATCTAGTTGTTGCTTGTTCTTTGTATGAAAATGCTGTGCTTCTCAAACATAATAAAAGACATACTCTGCAACTTTTGTTTCGCGACCGACTAAATAACAAAATACCGAAGTTATTGTGAATCTAATTTCTGCGTATGCGAGTTTCGACAACTTATGTCTCTTCAGTTCAGAACAAATCAAAACATTTGGAAATCCATAAACCGAAATATTTGTAAAAGCTGATATAGAACAAATTGTCAATGATATCTAAAAAGGAAAGCCAAAATTATCTAAAGACAGAGCTATGCAAGATGGAGATACTCCTTATGTTTTAACAAAATTTCCTCTAAAGTTTTAAAAAAATATGATACATTCACTGAGTATTTATTGTTATGTCCTCTCAAAACCGAATCGCTGATTACTACTTCAGTTATTTTTCCCTTTTTAAATGAATTCTGCTTTTTGCGTTTTCTTTAGGAAAGAAAGTTACAGCTCAAATTATACTTTGCTCTTCGGGTAGGTTATTTGCTCTTTGTAGCTATGACTGCCTTCATTTATGTTTCCTACCTACGTTATATATGTCTTAGATCTGTCTTTTTTTACATTTTTGTTATTAATTTATAGATCGTTGTTTTATAGTCCTTCAAGAGCGACCAAAGACCAATTTTATTGGCCATTTGGCTACAAATTCTACAGTTTGACTATTAAATTGCTGTTGAAAACTGTAGAATTGGTTAAGAAAATTGATCAATTGATACTTATCTCGGCAACTGTTGTGTTAGGTGATGAACTTTGTTTCAGTTCGATCATTTATAAACTGGATCTTTTATTACTATTACAGAGTTGAATTCATGTTTTTGATTATTTCAAACAAATTTTTAAACTGTGAAAATTTTTGTTTTCACATGTATAATCAGATTAACATTTTTATTTATGGTCATTCATGTACTTTTGGAGATACTGTAAATCATTTTTGGTATTATTTTGGTATCAAACACCAAATCAGTAATTTGGCAATGGGAGGTAATAAATTTACCAAGAGAGGTAATATTCCCACAAATTATCTCCCATCAATAAAACAGTGTTTTCACATTTTCCCCAAAAAATGTTATGCATGATTAAATCTTTGTGGGCATATCAAAATTTGTTAGAGTAAATATAATGTACTTAAACTTATATTCATAAACTATTTACATAAAAACAATACAAAGTCTTTGCGAAATTAAAAACAGGAATTTCCCTCAACTAGGATATGAAAATAGTTCAACATGCTCCACAACCAAACAGACAAAAGATTTTTTACAGAGGTGAGTATCAACTTCTCAATTTGGTAAACCAATTCTACAGTTTTTTAGCAACAATTTAGTTGTCAATCTGTAGAATTTGTAGCCAAGTGGCCAATAAAATTGGCCCAAGCTTATGCTTGAAGGACAGTAATACAATGAGAAAAATATTCAGATTTGAGGTTGCACCGAAATCTAATTATTAGTAAAAAGAAAGAATGCATTTCGAAAATAATATTTTCTCATATAAGACGTGGTTTGGACCGATTACATCTTTTCCCGTATATCAAACTGACATAAAATGTTACCATGTTTACTTCTTGACTCATAATAATAATCATATTCTCTACATGACTAGCATACATTTGTGAAAAATAAGGAATACTCCATTTATGTTAATATATTTTCATACATAGTTTTTTACTAAAAAAATCTTGTATGTGGTGTGAAAATTTTACTCATCTCTAAATTATATAAGTTGATGACAAGTATATATCAAACACGTAAAAAATAAGGCCATTGTTCATGCATCTACTCCATCAAGAAATGTTGTATAAAAAATAATATATACTGAACAAAAAAAAAGAAATGTGTATTTTGCTTCATACTCTATTTTTATAAATAAAACATCATCATAATATTGACATATAATGATGTAACAGATAACAAAAATTCATTCCTCATCGAATAAACCACTTAAATCAAGAGAAAGGTCATTTTTTATAAACTTTACACAGTGCTGCTGGAATCGGAACAGTGTATGACCGTCGTAAGCGTCAATTTAAGACGACAACCGAACACTGATTATTTGTGATTAATTATTCCGACTTCCTACTGCAGTGAAGTTCAAAATGAATATTACCACAACCAATTTGCGTTAATATACAGTGAGTTGTGGTATATTTTTGAAAATTAATGTTAAGAAATTATGAAATTGGTTTAAACTACTTTTATTCAACAATTTATCTTAGGAGTTTAAACAATTTAAAACGAATGAATATCTCCCTCATGCATAGCGCTGTCCTTAGATGAATTTTGGCTTTTCTATTTAGATCCTATGTAGTATTTGCTCTCTATCAGCTTTAACATTATTTGGGGTTAATGGACTTCCAAATGTTTTTGGTTTGATCTGCACTGATGAGACATAAGTTTCGAATATGCAGAAAATAAATTAACAGTTACTTCGGTATTTTGTTATTTGTAACCACTGGGCCGATGCCTCTGCTGGTGGACTGTTAGTCTCCGAGTGTATTCACCAACTCAGTAGTCAGTACTTCGGTGTTGACCCGAAAACCGATTGTATTGAAACTTGTAATATCAAAATTTTACAAAATTTTGTTTAACAACTAAGGAGTATCTCCATCATCCATAGCTATGTCCTTAGCTGAATTTTGGCTTTTCTATTTAGATCCGTTTTGGTTATTTGTTCTTTATCAGCTTTAACATTATTTTGGGTTAATGGACACCGAATGTTTTGGTTTGATGTGCACTGATGAGACATAAGTTGTCGAAATGCGCATATGGATAAAATATATTAACAGTAACTTCAGTATCTTGTTATTTATCCAGTTTGCCACGTGTTTTAAGGAAGTTAAACTCTTTTTACATTGTTGGAAAACAGATTGTATCATGTTTGCTATATTATTTCAAAAACCTTGTAAATCAGTCTCTTTTATGCCCTGTGCGCTGCCTTTTAATTACCAAACGATTGCCTAAAATCTGCATAGAAATATTATGCGTTTTTTTTTTCAGTATATATACTACACTATAAATGAACTGTAAGACAAATTGTCCTATGAATACATTCAATGCTTTATTTTTTGTAAGACTTAAGGAATGGAAATGGTTGGGCTTGCTCCTTCAGAAACAACAACAGTAAAGTACCGAAGGAACAAAGGAGTAGTATTTACAAAAATCCAAGTCCAAAGACATGGCAAGAACAAGAATACAGGAAACAAAGACTTTAGACAGCTACAAAGCTTAGAAATAAAAACTTAACAATCAATCCAAGGCACTCACAGTGTGAACTCCCATTAAATTGAGAATGACATAAGGTGCTCCGGAAGGGTAAGCATGTTCTGCTTTGTTAACAGCACCCGTCATACTGGGAGTAAGGTAAATATCTTTTTGAAAGATCTGTTTGATAGCTGATTGGTAAATGTCATTTTTCTAACCCTAAGACATAACCAATTAAAAATCCATGGTACGTGTTACTTCTTTAACCCTCAAACAGTACCATATTAAAATCTAGGTAAGTTTTGATAATTACTTTACTATTCAAACATTGACAAGGACAAATCGGAACCACAAACATCAATAATGAAGACAAAACTGAAGTCAAACAGTACGATATACGAAACAACATAAAAAACTAAACCACTAATAGTGTGAACTCCCTTAAAAATAGAGAGCGACATTAGTTGGTTCGGAAGGGTAAGCATGTCATGCTCTGTTAACAGCACCAGTCACACTGTAAGTCAGTCAATCCAGGAAAAAGTCAAAATCGGTATAGTCAAATCCGGGAAGACGTGAATCTAGTTGAATATGTGCGCTTTCATTTGGGACACTGACACGTCATATAGCTTAGATTTCAAACGTCCGTCTCCGTCAATATATAACAAAAGATCTAGGTACGAAGCTGAAGTAGGTGTATCAGGTGTTTCTTAATTTCATGTTCATTGGGATAGATCTGATGTAAATATTCCTTAAATTTTGGATTTATTTAGAGAAAGTACATCGTCTATGTAGCAGAAGCTGAAATTAAAGGACTGCGTTAAATGTTTTTGTTTTCTTTGCATAAGCCCTTGTAAAAATTTGGCGTCATACAGGTAAAGGAAACGGTCAGCTAGGAGTGGCGCAAAGTTAGTTCCCATTCAAATCCCTATTGTCTGTTGGAAAACGCGACTTCCATATTGTCGATCAAAAATTCTAAAATTTTGATTTCGTCATTCTCAAAGTACTTATTATTTGATTCACTGTAGTTCTTAATAAAATATGTTTTATCGTTCCCTACTACTAAAAAGGTGTATCTGCGTTCTCGATTTTAGTGCAGAAACATTGATACATTAAATCTGCAATTACTGTTTTCAGTTTATTGTGTGGAAGGATTGCATAAAGAGTAGAAAAAAATCAAAACTTTGAATGCTATAGCGATGAGTAAGACTGGTTGAGGATAACTGTTCTAGGAGATCAGAAAGTAAAGTGTTCTGATAGTTTTCGGGGTCTCATATATTTAAAGTTTGTTAGGGAAAGTGCACTTTAAAGAAGTAGGATGAAATCTGTAAATATTGATATTCTGAAATAATTTTCATATATTCACATGCACTACAGACAGTGCAAATTAATTCTTAAACAAGACAAATCATATTGGTAGCATATAGAAGAAAATTTGGAAAGACTAAATGATATAATGAGATTTGATATAGAACTCAAACCACGAATGCGCCCAAATAAGCTACTGACAGAGATATAGTATAACAAAACAAATGTGTTTTGACTACTGTTTATATTTTCTTTTTTTTTTCTGCTTTTTTCAAATTTACCGTTAAGAGATACAAGGAAGGTCAATGTTTGCACCTTTCACAGCAATGATTCGAAAAGTGTGCAAACAATATGCAAATCAAAGTCTTTAATATCGAAATATCGTTTATCTATACTTCTAGGTGTTTCCTGTTATCTTTTTTATTCCATATTTCTATTCATTGCATTTAATTGAAAAGATACTACTTCCCAGACATTGTAAGATAGATCAACAAATATATTTTCTTAAATATCTCTATAATATCAAAGTTATGTATTTTTTAAAGACTACATTATTTAGTTTTGCGTTTTTCCTTTAAATCTTGATCTTAAACAGATCTTTAATTTCAAGTTATCCTGTATATAAATTCATTTTTGTTCCTTAAAAATATGGGTAAAAATTTCTATTCGAGATTTGCCTAGTTCTGCTACTTTTGATTTACTGCTATTTATTTTGCTTTCTTGTCGAAATGCACATATGCTAAAACTAAATTCATTTATGGACTTCCAAATGTTTTGATTTTATCTGCACTGAAGAGACATAAATTGTCGAAATGTGCATATACAAAAACAAAATTTACAGTAAATTCAGTATTTGGTTTATTTATTACCACTGGGCCTGAGCCTCTACTTGTAGACTGTAAGTCCCGAGGAAATTCACCAACCCAGTTGCAAGTATTTCGGTGCTAGCCCCAAACCCGATTTCTGCTGGTTAAAGGATTTCTGGTGGTTAACTGTAAGTCCCTGAGGGTATTCACCAACCTAGTATAGCCAGTGCTCCGGTGGTGGCCAGAAAACCGATGTTGTTTGGAAACTTTGCAATATCTAAAGTTAAAGAAAATTTTGTTTAAAAACTAATGAGTGTCTCCATCTTGCATAGCTCTGTCCTTAGCTGATTTTGGCTTTTCTATTTAGATTCTATTGTTATTTTTTCTCTATCAGATTTCAAACATTTTTGGTATATGGATTTCCAAATGTTTTGATTTGAGTGCACTGAAGAAACATAATTTGTCGAAATGCGCATATGCAGAAACTAAATTAACAGTAACTTCGGTATTTTGTTATTCATGTGAAAACTTGCAATATCTAAATTAAAGAAAATTTTGCGCAAAATTAAGCTTTAGCTGATTTGGGCTTTTCTATTTAGATCCTATTGGTAATTTGTACTCAGGTTTTAGACAAATTCCGATTCATAGATTTGATAAGGTTTTATTAGATCTGCACTGAAGAGACATAAGTTATCGAAACGCGCATATACAGAAACTAAATTCACAGTTACTTCGGTATTTGGTTTATTTAAATAAAACTTTTAAAATTTATCCGTGATTTCTTGCAGGGTTGAAATTGAGTACTAGACATATTGTTGAAATTAGGACCCAGATTTGAAAAAAAAGTTATTCTGCAAGATTTTTTTTATACAAGAAGACTTCTAACATTACCTTCTATATACCAAGCCTTAATGGATACACACCAATTTTCTTTAATGATTTCTGAAAGTTCAAGTATGCAAGGTATTATATTTCAAAGGGAGTTTCGTCTCTTATTCTTTTAATGTCTTAGAAGTTTTGCATTTATCTTTTTTAAATCTGTAGCTCTTTTGGGGGATGTACGTTTGGTGTGCATTTAAGCTCTGTTTTTATGAAAACAAACATGTTCATACGTTCATAACTGAAAAAAAAACCCATGAATTTGAAAGCAAATTTAGCATTTTTACATGTTCTTTATCATCTTCAACCAGTTATCATGTATAAAATACAGATAAAATATATCTTGATTACAATATTCAGTTACTTCTCTGTCACCGTAATAATAAAATTCAACGCACATTCAAAATTCTAAAACTATCTTGCCACTACTTTGAATCATATTTTATAAGGATTTATTATTGTGTTTTCCTTCAGATAAAAATATATGTATTTGGTTCGTGTATCTTTTTAGTATCAAATCGAATAATCTCTTCCTTTTTATCTACAAATATGTTTTTTTATTACAGTAAAAAGTTTTGTTCTGACATTAATATTAGGATTTTCGTGCATTTATAGCTTTTAGACTATTCCACTCTTTATATAAATTTTCAATATTTTTGTCTTCATGCCTTTAATGTTGTGAAGAATATTTGATTGATAATCCTCTTATATTAAAGTTAATGGTTTTCATACGGAACATGAATATACTATTAGTTTTCTCTAAAATTTGCATTTTTTTTCGTGTAAATAATCTGTAAATTTCCTTTGAAAGTGCTGGAAGAAATTACGTGAATAGTACTTGTAAATCCCTTAATCTTTCGTCCTTTCTAAACTCTTAGTGGTGATGACTCGTGAATCCGTACTAATATTCATTTTCCTACTTATGCTAAATCAACCGGATTTAAAATAAAAGAATTAAGTCTACAGTGTACAGCAAGAGATTTTCATCACAATGATTTTTCGCTTGCAGATACAGACCAAAGGCTGGAATAACCCCCTCGCATCCCCACTTCCGAACCCCAGAAACTCCCTCTCCAATGAAATATTTACGAAAATTTTGGTTGTGCAAGTTCCATGGTCTGCAGAACCCTATGAGCAATTCCTAATTCTGAAAATTGATGTAGTCTTTCAATGTCTTTTATTAAATATAAAACATATGAGTGTGATATTATCATGTAGCATGTTTATTTATGACCAATACATTGGGAAACGAATACCAATGCAGAAATGAGGAAAGTGGAAATTCCAAAATATAAAATTCCAAAACACGGCAATTCATATTAAACAAGATTGCTACGCGTAGCTATGTCCCCCGCCGCCGCAGAAAAGTCAATAAAGTCCCATTCCTCGTGTAAAATTTTGAGAATCAAAATGGCGGCAGGATATGATCAACTGCATTAGGTGGCAAATAGGTAAACAAAATTTCAGCAAAATCCCTTAACTGGAGTATAACAAGATGTGTCCAGAAAGTCTCCCTATGTTGTAGTATGCATTAAGTCGATAAATACCAATAACTCCCTTATAATTTGTTGAATCAAAATGGCGATGTGATATGATCTATTACATATAACGACTAACAATCCTGTATAATTAGAATGAATTCGGACCATCAGTTTCTGAGGAGTTGCGTCCACAAGATTTGCCATTGTATAACAATGTGGAAATAATCAAAGTCCCATAACTCCAACAAAATTTGATGAATTAAAATGGCGATGTGATATGATTACTAATGGTGACTAACAATCCTGTAAAATTGGAATGAATTCTGAACAGCCGTTTCTAAGGAGTTGCGTCCACAACATTTGCCATTTTATAACAATGTGGAAATAATCAAAGACCTATAACTCCTACAAAATTTGAAGA
>MJUU01062443.1:70243-83549 GCA_002080025.1 Modiolus philippinarum
GTTTCTGAGGAGTTGCGTCCACAAGATTTGCCATTGTATAACAATGTGGAAATAATCAAAGTCCCATAACTCCCACAAAATTTGACAAATGAACATGGCGATGCCATATGATCTAGTATTAGTGGTGACTAACAATCCTGTAAAATTTGAATGAATTCTGACCAGCGGTTTCTGAGGAGTTGCGTCCACAAGATTTGCCATTGCATAACAATGTGGAAATAATCAAAGTCCCATAACTCCAACAAAATTTGACGAATCAAAATGGCGGTGCGATATGATCTAGTACTAGTAGTGACTAACAATCCTGTAAAATTTGAATGAATTCTGACGAGCGGTTTCTGAGGAGTTGCGTCCACAAGATTTGCCAATGCATAACAATGTGGAAATAATCAAAGTCCCATAACTCCAACAAAATTTGACGAATCAAAATGGCGGTGCGATATGATCTAGTACATATAGTGACTAACAATCCTACAAAATTTGAACATAATCCAATACACGGTTTCCGAGGAGTTGCGTCCACAAGAAAGTGTGACAGACAGACGGACGGACGGACGGACACACGGACGCAGACCATTACTATGTCCCACCGTCACGGTGAGGCGGGGGACAAAAAAAAATTAGACAGCATGATAAAGACAAAACAAATGAACAAAAAGAACAGGAACGCACTAGCAGTATGAACCCCTTCAAAAACTTCAGATATCCTCAGGTGCTCCGGAAGGGTAACAATGATCTGTTCTACGCATGGCACCCGTCACACTGTCAATGAAAGGTCCGATTTTGTCACATTGGTGTTTGTCAGTCCGGTAATCAACCCTGGATCTACCCAAAGATATCTATTCTCATCCATGAAATAGAAACATTGTAACGGTCTGTCAAATTATGGTGACGACCGTTAGTTTTTGTAGTGACAATTGCAACAGTGATTAAACATTTCCTTGATGTTATTTTAAATATGCATCAACTGAAAGCTCCTTATGTTTGCTTTACAACAGATACAAATAATTTTTGAATTTTTAGGGAATATAAATAAACTTCATAAAGCAATAAATCTACCCTTAACCAATTAATAATTTGCTGACTGTCGCACATAATATTCAAAACACAAATTTTAATGTATGTATGCATTCTATGGCGAACGAAATAGAAAAAAAATATGTCGAATATTTGTGGGAAGGGGGTAGGTGTTTGCGGTTTATAAGACTGTAGTAAGTCTAAATGAAATACTGAAGTTATTGAAAATTTAGTTTCTGCATATGACTATTTCAACGACTTGTGTCCCTTCAGTGCAGATCCAATTAAAATATAAGAAGACCATTAACCAAAAATTTGTAAAATTTGATAGAGCACAAATAACCAAAAAGATCCAAACGAATAACCAAAAACAGCTAAGGACCGGGCTATACAATAGAGATCTTCCTAAGTTTTAGGCATTTTTCTAAATATTGCAAGTTTCCAGATAAAATCGTTATTCGGGTAAGTACCGAAGTACAGACTACTTGGTTTGTGCATACTTTCGTGGATTTTAAGTCCACCAGCATACACATCTGCCCAGTGGTAATAAAAGCAAATCCCGAAATTATTGTAAATTTAGTTTCTGCATATGACCATTTCAACAATAATGTCTCCTCAGTACAGATCTAATCAACATTTTGGAAACAATTAACCACAAATTTGAAAAAAAAAATCTGACAGAGCATAGATAACCAAAATATCTAAACGAAAAGCCAAAAACACCTAAGGACAGAGCTATGCAAGGAGAGATACTGCCAAGTTTTAGGCAATTTATTTTTCTAAATTTTGAATATTGAAAGTTTCCGGATAAAATTGGTGTTTTTTACTTGGTGAATACCCTCGGGGACTATCAGTTCTCCAGCGGGACATCGACCCTGTGGTAATAAAAGAAAAATACCGAAGTAATGGTAAATTTAGTTCCTTTACTTTCTGTATATGGCCATTTCGACAACTTGCGTCTCTAAAGTGCATATCAAATCGAAATATTTGGCATACTTTCAAATTACTTTGACATACTGATCCGATAGTTTATCAATACTTTCAAGACATATTAAAATTTCATGAGGCAAAATTTTGAACAACGGAAAATTTCCACCTTGCACTGTGCATACAATTTTGAGCATTACCTCTTAAAAGGTTTAAATATTTGAAATGGTCTTCGGTACGTCAGTAGTAGTGAAATACACACAAGAATTTTATTTTAACATTATTTTTATATTTTAATTTTCCCTTATTTGTTGGAGGAGGGGGGGGCTTATTTCGATAGCTTATTTCGACATTTGTGAACTACCATAAGTCCGAAACTATTTTTGTACAATTTGTCACTACCATATTATAAACCAATACTCCATCGACAATTTATAGACACTTTATCAGATTTTAACGACCCTTAGGTCAGACAAGGACAGTCTTGGTCAGTGTGTCGAAGTGGTGGAAATGTTAAATATCCGAAAAATAAAAAAAAAATATACCGGAAATCAGAACTTTAAGGCTTAAATGATCGTATTTTCAAACACTATATCATCACTGATATGGTAGGCATAAAAACTAGATCAAACGACGAAGGTTGGCCGTTTGAAAAGAATATCAGCCCCAAATTGGCATTTTCACAATTTTTTGTATGGAGAGGGGAACATTTTTTTGTATCGCCACACTATAAAAATGCTCTTTATTTTTCTTAGATATGCTGTACTTGTACATGAGATAATATCTCAGGTGATAACTTTGTTCAATTACTATTATCTAAATTTATGTAAATTCTAAAACCTGACATTTAAATCCCTCCATCGTAGTTTTGTCCTTAGCCATATTGATATTACTGATTATTTGGATTTCGCTTGGTTTTATGCATTTTAAACAATTTTTTGAAATTATGGATTTCCTATGTTTTGGTTCTATTGCTGATGATGAGGAATTAATTTTCCAAAATGGCCAACTGCCATAATTTTAATGAGTTCCAACTGCAATAATTTTAATGAGTTGTATAACTCATTAAAATTATTGCAGTTGGAGTTAACATATGTGTTATGGGCTCATATTTATTTACTTCATATCTTTTCGTAAAATCGTAAATTGCTAATATTAATATTTATTGTAAAAATAATGAATTAGCTTTAATTTGATAACCAATTCAGTACTTCTTAGGTCTCGAGAGTATTCACCAGCCCAGTAGTCAGTACTTATGTACTGACCAAAAAGCTGATTTTATAATATTTGAAAACTTGCAATATCTAAATTTTTGTAAATTTTGCTGAAAACTAAGTCTCCCTCGAAAGCCAAGTTTACAGTAACTTTGGTATTTTGTTATCTATTTACTCTGCAGACAATGATGAAACTAGTCAAAACTTTAAAAATGACCTTTTTACTGTATATGCGTACAGTTTATATTAATGTTAATATGTCTTTAAGAAAGTGATTCGATTCCATTGACTAATATCAACAAAATCATTTCTGTCAACACACTGGTGAGATCTTTATTAAAGGATGATACTGTAATTAGATATAAACCTCCAGTATTATTTATTGAAATGGACCAAGATTTGTTTATCCATTGATCTTCTCTTTAGTTTCATTATTCGGAAAACACTATAAGAAACAACCTGAGAAATTTTGCCGAAAATCACGTTTTATGAAATAATACCGTCTTAAAATTATTAGTTTAATATTTAGTAACACAATATTCATTTTTGTTTATTGACAAAACAATAACTGTAATGAACTTGTTTGCATAAAATAATCAATTACCAATTTATTGGTAGTAATGTAAAAATGCTAACTGAAATAAATTTTGATATTCCGAAGCACAAAAAAGTATTTCTTTGTGTAGTTTTCACATGTTTAATTTCAGTGATTAACATAATTGTAATTATCAGGGCTAACAAGGCAATACACAATTGTGAATAAATGAGAAGCATAGTTAAAATTTGAGCTTGAAACAACATGCTTATCCAAATTGTAAAGTAATTGAGAGCCGTAATTACGCTCAAACCAAGTATACGAAATTAATATATTCTATCCCATAACATAAGAAAAGAGAAAGTAATGACAAAGTTTTCATAAACATGATAAAACAAGTGAAGCATTACAAAAATATATTAATATAAAAGCAAAAATCTCAAACTAGGTTTACTAATGACACGTAATTGTAATTGGAGCAAACAATTAGCTATTGGTGATCTTCCAATTTGAGATTTTGAAATTACTTTTATTGTATTGCATGTAACAGCAGAAAATACAAAAAGCATATGCAAATATCAAACAATCAAATGAGCAATTGGTAGCATGAGCATTTTGGTTTGTCCTATATGATTTTTCATCCGTATTGAGTATCATTACCAAACATGCATACCATGTAAAATATGTTGTCTGCAGTTTATATGTGTTGTACTGATATAGATATTTTCTGCATCAAATAATGTGCATTAAAAACTGACTGCATGACAGAAGCAGAAAGGTAGCTGAAACAGTAAAAGATTAATAGGATCTTGCATAAGGTCAGATTAAAGATCGGGATATTTTTCACAAGTGTAAGAAATTTAGTCTTTTCTCGAGTGGAGCGTAGCGAAACGAGAGAAAAAGACGTAGAATTTCTTACACGAGTGAAAGATATCCCGATCTTTAATTTTGATCTTGTGCAAGATCCTATTTCTTCCGTAAAAAGCGAGAAGAAGCGTCTGGTAACCTTTACTGTTCGAACAACGTTATCGCCAGTTGAGTATTCTTTACATTGTGACGTCAGGTGTTTTATGACGTTAAGTCATGGTTACGATTGTTGCATCACAAAAATCAACACGTCTGGTTGGTCATTTACCGGTGTAAGATGAGGTCGCGTGCATCGATCTCACATGGGTCATCTCCCACTGTAAACCACCATTTACGGAAGAATTTACTTTAGACTCTATAATAACCCAAAAGTAAATTCAACATAAACACTTAAAAATTAAGTTAACAGGAAGCAGTCCATATTGATAAGGAAAAACATCGACAAGCAAGGAAGTAATATGGAGTAAGTGCACATGAGACAAACTTTCTACAAATACATGGTTACACAAAGCAATAGAATAACGCTTTGATTGTTTTCTCTTCATCTTGAAATCACCACGAGGCCTTCAACAATGTACTTTCAACAATGAGCTTTGCTCATACCTGATAGTTAGTTCAAAACGGTCCCTAGCACTGGTTTGACCGGAATTCATTGCTAATTGTCATGAAAAGCTGCATTGATTCCTTACATTATCCCGGAAAGCGGGGTTGTCAACAAACATAACTGACAAAGTGTTCTTACAATCGATGTCATCTGTTGCCCGATAAAAAAAACAGAGGACAATCACAACACTTGAAAAACAACAAGGCACTCAAGCCATGGAGTCAAAAGTAAGAAAACTGGCATCAAGAAACATATTGTCAGTATAACAATTTGATAGTACAAAAAGATCCATAATTTGTAAGTATAATAGTACATCAATGTGAGAAATTCTCTCAAGCACAAGAACACATTAAATGAAATGTAAATAGAGCAAACATCTCTTACGGGAAAATTTTACACGGACTCCACGGAGAGACAACTTTCTTTTTCTAAGCTACCATCCCAGGCATAGTACTAAGGGCACACCATACTTCAACGCTCTCGAAATAAAGTGCATTTGTTCATCAGAGCAAACTTACCAGAGACAACTGAGACATATTAAGAGGTTATAGCAATGTAATCAATGATATGCAGAGCTCCCTCTATAGTATGCGGTTCCTCACTGTGTTGAAGACCGTGCAGTGACCCCTAGGTACTTTGTTTTGGGTCGATTTATCCTGGAGATTGGATGTTGACTCCTTGACATTAACCCCCATTTCCTTACTCTTTCATATAAGTTTCACAAACGCAACATCAGTGGAAAGAAAACAACATCTGAACCTCCGAAGTATGGGTAGAAAAACCCTATGACAGAATAGTTGTTATAACGTACCATCCGGCATTCAATATATATCTTAATTAATTCGTGAGTACTGAACAGTTTTGCAAAAACACCCTTCCGTGTCTAAAACTGTTTTTCAAATTTTTATTACTTAAATTTACAAGTAACCCCATTGTCATACGCATAATCAAAATTTCGAAATTTTAATATTTTTCACGAAGCAAATAAATATTCTTTTTTTATTTCATGAAAGTAAACACACTACATATAGTTATTCATGATCAGTATATTTACTCAACATTTATACAAAGATATATGAAAATAATGAAAATATATAGAAGTCTGATTTCTTGCAAGGGATATAATTTTAAGCATAGATTCATCAATTTTATTGATTATTTCATACTTTATTCTTTTTTGGTGAAAATTAAACGACTCATTTTTTTACACAGCAGTGTTTAATACTGATCAAACTTGAGTAAAGTTTAAGTCTATAATGTTTAGACCATCCGTGTATTTCAGTTCAAACTATTAAAAAATTATTATCTAACTTCATAATGTCTTTCACACCTGCCTATGCTACAGAATTTTGTATTCTAATAATTTCATATCAAAAGCAATTCTAATTAGAGCTCATTTCAAACACCAATATACCAAATAAAATGAGGAAACAGGGTATCTTTGAAAATGTAACAGTAAAACAATTTGAAAATTGCTTTAATGTTTAAATGAACACAATCATGCAGTTTAAAAACAGTAAATATAAGAAAAATTGAACGAATGGAAAATTTTGGGCTTACCCAGGTATACCACAAAACAGCTAATGGCAGTGCTTTGCAAGAGGGAGATACTCCTTTAGTCTACAAAAAGCTAGATATTGCAGTTTCTGAATAACTTCAAGAAGGATTTGGAAAAGAATCATCACAGATTTTAATAGACATTTCATGTATATAATCTTAAAGTGCTAGAGGAAATAATGTTAATCAAACTTATTTAATCCCGTATCTTTTGCCCTTCCAAAAAGTCTAATGGTGACCACTCTTGAATACGTTTCAATATTTATTTTTCTGCTAATATTGCTCAGTCCATCGGATGTAAAAGAAATAATTCTACAGTGTACAGCAATAGAGATTTTTCATCTCAATGAGTATCTATTCTTGCAGATACAGTTCATGGGCTAGAATAACACCTCGAGCACCCCCCTTCCGAACCCACAAACGTACTTGTGTCTCTATGAAAAATGCTTCAAAATTCATACAAATAATTCTATTTATAAGTAATATGAACTTCATATATCAATAAACATACCCTACATCAGTAAATAATCGCAAAAATTGGCAGGGTTTTGCTGACCGTCGCAAATAAAAATCACACCAACTTTTATGTATGTATACTTTCCAAGGAGAATGAAATGAAAATATATGTGGGAAGGGGTAATATGTTTCAATTTATGAGTTAGCAGTTAGTCTAAATAACAGTGCAGATCAAATAAAAATATTTGGAAGATCATTAACCAAAAGCATGTTAAAATCTTATAGAGCAAAAATAGCCAAAAATATCAAAATGGAAAGCCAAAAAAAGCAGCTCAGGACAGAGCTATGCAGAGAGAGATGCTCCTTTTTTTAGTTTTGAGCAAATGTTTTTCTTAAATTTAGATATTGAAAGATTTCAGATAAAATCAGTGTTGGTGTCACCACCGAAGTATTGACTACTGGGTTGGTGACTACCCTCGTGTTCTAACAGTCCGCTACCAGAGACATAGGCCCAATGGTAATAACAAAATACCAAAGTTACTGTTAATTTATTTTCTGCATATGCGCATTTTAAATTTAGTTTCTGCATATCGCAGTTTGGACAACTTATGTTTCTACTTCGCAGGTCAAATCAAAATATTTGGAAGACCATTAACCAAAAAAAATTGTCAATTCTAATATAGCATAAATAACAAAAAAAAGATATAGACTGAAAGCCAGAATAGGCTAAGGACAGAGGTATGCAAAAGGTATATAAGCATTCTTTGTAAAAGCTTTGACATACCGATCCGATAGTTCATCAAAACTTTCAAAATTAATATAAAATTCAATGGACATTTACACCTCAAAAGAGAAACAATAGAAATTTTGAGACATCTTTTTAAAAAACTTAAATCATTAAAATGGTCCTCTGTTCGTCAGATGTAGTGAAATACAAGCAAGAATTTGTAACAAACATCATTTTTTATCATTTAGACTCAATATTTTCCCTTCATTTTTAAGAGGAAGATTGGGGGGTGTAATTTCGATATTTGTGAAAATACTATACGTCTGAAACTATTTTTACACAATTTGTCACTAACACACCATAAACCCAATACTAAATTGACAATTTATATACATAATAAGAATTTTACAACCCTAAAGTCAGGGCGTCGAAATGGTAAAAATGTTAAATACTCGAAAATTTCTAAAATTTTATACCGAAAACCAAAATTTTAAGGCTTTAATAGCCGTATTTTCAAACGCTGTAACTTTTTGGATACGTCAGGCATAAAACTAGATCAAACGTTGAGGGTTTGTCATTTTGAAAGATAGATCATCCCGAAATGGGCATTTTTGCATTTTTTGCATGGAGAGGGACATTTTTTGTATTGCAATACAATTAAAAAATTCGTAAATGGCTAAAATTTATATTCCTTGCAAGACTATCATAATAACTTCAGCTTACTACATTTCAGTCTTAGCCCACGAGGGTATTCACCAGTCCAGTAGTCAGTACTTAGGTGCTGAACCAAAAACCGATTATATTTGGAATCTTGCAATATCTAAAATTTTGTAAATTTTGTTAAACTAAGTAGCATCTCCCTCGTGCATAGTTCTGCCTTAAGCTGATTCTAGCTTTCCGTGTACAGCATATTGGTATTTGTATACATCAGTTTTCAAACATCTGTGAGTTTATGGTCTTCCAAATGTTTTGAATTGATCTGCACTTGTCGGAATTGCCATGTGTAGAAACATAATTTGCAGTACGTTTGGTATTTAGTTATCTAACTAATGCGTAGAAAATTATAGAGTTTAAGTGATAAAACATACTGAAAATGAAAGAACTTTGCGTGGCGTACTATGAAAATTGCCCTATTTTGTATATGCTTGAAGGTAATATATAAAGTTAATTTGTTTTATTTCAAAGAGGGAAGGGTAAAAAAAAACTAGATTTGCAATTGCAAGCAATAGCTGATGTCGCCCCTGGCAGCCAATTCGATGATTCCATGTTGTTCGCAGCGTCAAAATCTACATAGAAATCAATTTTCATAGAAATCCGACATTGTTGAAATATTGACGTATTTTTGCAGCCATCTTGGAAATGGCGGCCATTTTGAAAATTTTTTCCGGTGCATGCACATCTCAAGGTGATCCAACTTTGTACAAAATATGATTGAAATCTGTCCATGCATCATTGAGAAAATATCAATTTTAGTTGAAATTGGACCGAATTCGAATTTTTCGTATTCGTGCGGCCATCTTGGAAATGGCGGCAAATTTGAGGTTAATTTTTCTTGATTGCACAACTTCAGATAGTGTTCCAACTTTGTACCAAGTATGATTGAATTCTGTCCAGGCATCTTTGAGAAATCTCCCGGACAAAAAGAGGTGGAAAAAAGAATAATAATAACAAGTTATAACTGTGTTCGCAAGCGAAACACAAAAGTCTCCCAAACGAACTCCCACATCGGATTTCAAAGCATTACAAGACTCCTTCTGGAAAAAATTTTGAACAGGGACTCCCCTTACAAACTAATTTATACATGTTGCTGAAATCAAATGACTATATGCATTGCAAAAAAAAAACATGTTTTTCTTAAAATTGTAGGTTTCTGGGTTGGTTTCCATGGCAACCAAATGCACCAATATCCGGTACATTCAATTTCATACATTGTTTCAAAAAAAAATTGGGCAGGGGTTCCCCTTATTACCTAAGTAATAGATATAGCTGTAATAAAAATATAAGTATCAACAGTAATTACGATTTTCTCAAAATTTAAAGTTTTTTGTACAGTTTCAATGGTGACAATAGTTATTTTAAAATTTCTCCATCCATTACAATAAATTTTAAACCCCCTTCCGAAAAAAATTTGGGCAGGGGTTCCCCTTATAATCTAAGTAATACATATTGCTGTAATCAAAATACAATTATAAGCAAAAAAAAACAATTTTCTCAAAATTTCAAATTTTTTGCATGGTATCCATGGCAACCATCATTATTTTGAAATTTCCCTCATCCATTACCATCCATTACAATCAATTTTAAACCCCCTTCCAAAAAAAATTGGGCAGGGTTTCCCTTATAATTTAAGTAATACATATTGCTGTAATCAAAATACAATTATAAGCAGAAAATACAATTTTCTCAAAATTTCCAATATTTTGCATGGTTTCCATGGCAACCATTGTTATTTTAAAATTTCCAATACCATGGAACTCTTTCTTACATGACACACATCTTTCTTATGAAGTTTCATTGAGCTAGTATTAAAAGTTTTTGAGATACAGTGAGAAATATGGTGCAAAACATTAAAAATTTCATTTTCCCATAGGGTTAACATTGGACAACCCCACCCCTTTTTGAGCCCCCCAAATGTACCCTTAATGGACCCCTCCTGGAAAATTTTTTCCTGATTGCACATCTAGATATATGGGGCTAGCATCATACAAAGTTTCAAAGCTTTAGGTGTTATGGTCTCTGAGATCTGGTTCGGACAAGTTCATTGCGACCGGAATAAAGAAGGATGGAAGAATAAAAATTTATAACTGTATCAGGATGTTGATACAAAAGTCCCCCAAACGAAGTCCTTAATCAGAAATCCGGGCTACAAAACACTTCCACACATTGTAGGCAACCTGTCTGTATAGTTTCATTCAATTCTGAGCACTTTCAATTTTCCCGCCTTTTTTTCTGTTTCCATGGCAACGGATGCCATTTTGAAGTCTTGGACACCTGAAACCTTTTTCGCATGTCCTAAGCAACCTTCATGTAAATTTTCATCCAATTCTGAGCACTTTGATTTTCCCGCCTTTTTTGCCGTTTCCATGGCAACCTGTGCCATACTGAAGTCTTGGACACCGAAAACCTTATCCCCATGTCCTAAGCAACCTTCCCATTAATTTTCATCCGATTCTGAGCACTTTAATTTTCCCGCCTTTTTTGCCGTTTCCATAGCAACCGGTGCCATATTGAAGTCTTGGACACCGGAAAGCTTTTGCCTATGTCCTAAGCAACTTTCCTGTAAATTTTCATCCAATTCTGAGCACTTTGATTTTCCCGCCTTTTTGCCGTTTCCATGGCAACCGGTGCCATTTTGAAAATTCCAAGACCCCATTGCATCTTTCGGGATAATGGTCTATCATCCTGTCAAATTTTGTCAAGATCCGACCATTAGTCTTTGAGAAAATGGTCGGACAAATTTTTGGCGGAAAGAGAAGAAGAAGAACAAGAATAATAAGAATTGAGTAAAAACAATAAGTCTCCCCAAACTTCGTTTGGGAGACTTAATAATAACAAGTTATAACTGTGTTCGCACGCGAAACACTAAAGTCTCCCAAACGAACTCCCATGTCGGATTTCTGGGCATTATAAAACCCCGTTTTAAATCAAATTGAACAGGGGTTCCCTTTATAATTTACTGCATACATATAGTTGAAATCAAAACATATCACACAGCAGAAAACACGTTTTTCTCAAAATAATAGCTTTTTGGCTCGGTTTCCATGGCAACCAAATGCTCCATTATTCATAACAATGAATTTCATACTTTGTTTAAAAAAAAATTTGGGCAGGGGTTCCCCTTATAACCTTAATAATATATATAGCTGTAATGAAAATACAATTGTCAATAATAAATGCTTTTTCTCAAAATTTCAATTTTTTGTATGGTTTCCATGGCAACAGTACTAATTTTGAAAATTATAGCATTTTGGCTTGGTTTCCATGGTAACCAAATGCTCCATTATCCATAACAATGAATCTCATACCTTGATTCAAAAAAAATTTGGGCAGGGGTTCCCCTTATTACCGAAATAATACATATATCTGTAATGAAAATACAATTATCAATAATAAATGCGTTTTCTCAAAATTTCAATTTTTTGTATTGTTTCCATGGCAACGGTACTAATTTGGAAATTTTTAATTATATGGGACCCTTTCTTACATGACAAACATCTTTCATATGAAGTTTCATGGAGTTACAGTTACTAGTTTTCAAGATACAGTGAAAAAATGGTGAAAAAAATTCAAAATTTCATTTTCCCATAGGGTAAACATGGAGGACCCCACCCCTATTTGAGCCCCCCAAAAGTACCCTTAATGAACCCCTATCTGAATTTTTTTTATATGTGGCACAACTAGATATATGGGGCTAACATCCTACAAAGTTTGAAAGCTTTAGGTCAAATGGTATCTGAGATCTGTTTCGGACAAGTTCACGCGGACGAGAATAAAGAAAGAAGAATAATAACAAGTTATAACTGTGTTCGCAAGCGAAACACATAAGTCTCCAAAACGAACTCCCATATTGGATTCCTGGGCATTATTAAACCCTCTTTCAAAAAAAAATTGAGCAGGGGCCACCCCTTATAATTAATTTTATACATATAGTTGAAATCGTAAACAAATCACACAGCAGAAAATACGTTTTTACAGCAGAAAATACATTTTCTCAAAATTAAAGCTTTCTGGCTTGGTTTCCATGTCAACCAAATGATTCATTATCCATTACAACAAATTGTATACCTCTTTTCAAAAAAAAATTTGGGCAGGGGTTCCCCTTATATCCTATCTAATACATATTAACAATGAAGGGATATGGAGTAAATGCAAATGAGACAAAATCTCTACAAATACATGGTAAAACACAGCAATGGAACAACGCTTTTATTGTTGTTCTTCATCTTGAAGTCACATATAGCTGTAATAGAAATACAATTATCAACAATAAATACTATTTTCTCAATTTCAATTTTTTTGCATGGTTTCCATGGCAACCGTACTAATTTTTAAATTTACAATGCTGTTACACTTTATCTGACATCAAACACAACCTTGCTATGAATTTTGAAGCAGCTGGTGTAAATAGTTTTTGAGTTGCTATGAAAAATTCAAAAATTCAATTTCCCATAGACTTACTATAGGACGATCCCACCCCCTTTTGAACCCCCCAAATGTACCCTTACTGGACCCCCTTTCCAAAATATTTTTAGTATTGCACATCTAGATTCATGGGTCTAATATCCTACAAATTTTGAAAGCTGTAGGTCTATTAATTTTGAAGTAGCTGGTGTAAATAGTTTTTGAGTTACATTGAAAAATTCAAAATTTCAATTTCCCATAGACTTAACATTGGACGACCC